>VWPU01001059.1:0-42960 GCA_013398955.1 Callaeas wilsoni | reverse complement strand
CCACTGCTCCCACACTGCTCCCAGGAGCTGACAGGCTGCACGAGTTGCTGCTGCCCGGTGCAGTGGTTTCCACCCCACACTGGAGCTGCCCAGAACCTGGATGGGCACGTGGCATCCGAGGGACCTTGGGCTGCTCCTGCCCAGTCCAGAGCCACAGCTGGACGGTGCTGGCAGTGAGGCGGGAGCGAGGGGGGACAGGGAATTCTCTGCCCGTCTGCGAGGAGCATCTGCTCCATCACAGCCTGTGACTACAGCAAGCAGGACAGGCAAAGTTTTGCTACAGAAACTGCAATTACTCGTAGTGTGTTATTCATCTTCTGATTGCTTATGAGAACATAATAATGGAGCAACTGAGCAAACAAAGCCCCCCTTCCCCTACGCCTTCTCCTGCAAACAAACCGGTGTAAGCTGGGACTGGGCTTGCAGGCACCACTTGGCTTCAACAGACACACAGCCACTCCCTAAAATCCTGCGGAGAAATCACACTTTTCCTGACTGACAGGTGCCACGGTGATCAATAAGGGCAAAGAAAACAGTTTGAAACCACAGTTTAAGTTGCTGTTACACAGTTTTGGCAAACAAAGGCAAGTCCCCGCTGTCAGCAGTGAGTGACACGGGCATTGTCACACGGTGATCGATCCCAGCCCCAGCACAGCCGGCTCTTCCCAGGAACCAGCTGTCCCCGGGGGCAGCAGCGTGTGACTGCAGAGGGGGATCGGGGAAGCATCAGGCACAGGGGACCCAAATTCATCTGCAAGCAGGTGTTAAGTGAATTCCTCCAAAAGGACAAGATTCATTCTTTCGCTGGCTTTGGGATGAATTAGCATGAATTCATAATCCATAAATCCTGGTGGCAGCGGAACAGCATCCCTCCTGTTGTTATTTATTTTGAGATTTTCACTGGGGCAATAGCTTTACGTTTGACATTTATATAGGTCACAGTGAGCTAATAGCCATCTGCCATCTGGGGACTTTTATAATGAACATTGCAGAAGACTATGAAACAATCTCTGGCATTTCCGATCTGAGCAGAAGCTGAAATAGGGTTGATCTTTACAATATGCTCTGCTGTCTCTGCTCAGGTCTGCATTAGTCATTTGCCTGGCCTTGCTACACGCACACGCGCTCGCACATATGGGAAGGGTGGGTTCAGCGTTTAATACCAACAGTTAATCACCAGGCACATGAAAAACACCCAATACCTTCCTGCACGGCTGTAAAAGGCCCCGATTCACCTGAAAATTCTTAATACACCTCAGAAATATTAATGAGTCCCCAGCTCTCCCACAGCATGGGCACAGGAGACTCAGCTCCATCGCTGGCCTGACCGTGGTGCATTCATGGGAAATCTCTCCTGCAAGGGCACAGCCTTCCCTTGGCATGACCTCCCTCCCTGCTCCCCCAAAACACACCCAGGCTGAACTGGGACAGGTAAGAATGCGCAGAATTCCCAGGAAAACGCCCCCAGACAGGAGCTGGGGCACAGCAGGGCCTGCTCCATCCCAGCCTTGGGTCAGAGCAGCACCAACCCTGACTATTTCCCAGGTACCAGGTACACCCAGGGTCGGAAGCAGCAGAGCCACCTCTGCAGGTGCTGTCCTCACCCCGACAGGGGCACGGCCTGGAGCTCCTCCTGGGCAGGACAGTCCCTGCCACCTCCCTGCTGGGACAGGAACACGTGTAGTGCCCAGCACCTGCGGGCACCGTGCTGGGGTCAGCAGCTCCTGCAGATGGGCAGCTGAGAGAGGCAGAGCTGGGCTGCCTTGCTGAGCTGTGAGCGAGCCCAGGTGTCCCGAGTTTTGGGTCAGCACTTTGAGAGCCAGGCTGTCCCTTCTCCTCTACCTGCCCACGGTTTGCTCTGCACCAGGGCTCTGGGAAAGGACTGGATGTGCTCAGGCACAGGAGAATATCCCATCTCAATTAGTCACTCTCCAAAAAGCCTCCTCGGGGGCCCGGGCTCCTTAATGCTGCATGTTCCTCCTGAGTTCCCCAAGCCTCCCCAGGCCTCAGGGTAATAAATTACATTTGTCTGTGCTGCAGCAGCAGCAGCAGCCTGTCCGAATCCTCCTTTCCATGACTCAACTCATGATGAAATGCCTATTTCCTGGTGCTGAGATCTGTGAAAATTGGTCTTTCCAGCCTCCCTCCTGAGGGCTGTGCCTCAGCCAAGTGTCCAGGGGTCCCTTTGATCAGAGAAGCTCTCTGCCTTCCCTGTGCCCTGGTACCGACGCCTGGTCCTGGGGTGTCCCTTATTTGTATTTTGTCTCCCAAGGACGGCACACAGAGCGCATTTGAAATCCAATCCCCTCTCGTGGGGCTCCGGGGACGGGAACCAGGGAGCTGCCTGAGCACTGCCCAGGTTTTGACCTGGTCCTAGGAGGACTCAGGTTACACAAAACGCTGCGCTGGCTCCCACAGGCATAAATCTTCTGGGCTGCGACTTCTGCGGAGTTCAGCTGGTGACAGCTTCGGTGACTCCGCGCTCGGCTGCTGCCACCAGAGCTGGCGGGCAGAGGGGGCAGGGCAGGCCGGAGAGCGGCCTGGCAGGGCCAGCCCAGGCTCCCTGCTTCCAGCAGCGTTCCCAGCAGCTGCTCCGGCTCTGCGCAGGTGGGGCCGGTGCCCTTGGTGGTGCAGCTGTGGGCTGTGACCCCTCCGCTGATGACACCTCGAGGTGACATCCCCGGGCCTGGTGGCCCCTCCTGGCCCCACCACGAGCCAGCCCTGACCCTCGGTCTGCCGGAGCTGCCCTGCGCTGGAGCTGCCCTGCGCTGGAGCTGCCCTGCGCTGGAGCTGCTGTGACAGGCAGAGCTCTGCCCGTTCGCCCTCCCACAGCCCACTGCCGCTCCGTGCTCACCAGAGCAGCCCCACTGCAGCCAGAGGCACAGGAAGAGAACGGCTCCCACAGCCTTGCCTCTGCCCGTGCCCCAGGAGCGTGCTGCCGGCCCCTGCTCACGCGGCCCCCGCTGGGCCCCAGCGCCGCTCCTGCCGTTGTTACCGACAGAACGGCTTCCAGAGCGTTCCGCTCCTCCCGGGATCAGCGCCCGTGGAAGGTGCCCGGAGCTCGGCCCAGGGTGACAGACCCAGCTCAGCTCTCCCTTTGCACTCCAGAGAGCAGGAGCGAGGGAAGCTTCCCGGGGCTTCACTTCGGGGGGATCCCCAGGGAGTGAGGGTCATTGCCATTGCTGGGAACAGCCTGCCGCAGCACCACGTGAGGTAAGTCTGCTTTGCTGGGTGCTTTCCTGCGTTCCTGCCCCGCTCCGTTCCTGTCCCGCAGCGTCCCAGCAGCCCCTCACTCAGCCCCTGTGCCCTGTCCCACCCCTGGCAGCCCCCAGCCCTGCCTCATCCCTTCCCTGTTCCCTGCACTCCCTTCCAGCGCTGCCTCTGATGTCAATCACACCTATTTTAATGTGTTAACTTTCTAAATCCACTTTTGTGCTCACTTAACAATAAGCTGCTTTGATCGGGGTAATACCAGCAAAACCAACAAACCCGAGCCCCCCTCCCCTGGAGCAGAGCTCACCAGGCCTTGGGCTTGTAAAGCCAAAGCAATTGCAGCCTTTAATTTTATTTCCTTTATTTTCAGGCCGTTAGGTGCTGGTTCTGATTAGGGACATTCTGAACCAGCAATTGCAGCCTTTAATTTTATTTCCTTTATTTTCAGGCCGTTAGGTGCTGGTTCTGATTAGGGACATTTTGAGCAGAAATAAAACTATTTTAAATAAAAACCATGTTGAGCTTTGGGGGAGGGGGAAAAAGAAAGCACAACCTCATCGATTTAGAAGAGTCTGGCAAAGCCGATCCTGCCGGCCCAGCCCCTGAGCAGGGACACACTTCCCCAGACCTGCGGCTCTCGAACCAGGTGCCGGACACAGGAGAGGGCAGCTGTGTGCACTGCACAGGACTTCCTGGCAGGGTCAGGGCACAGCGCAGGACCGAGCGTTTAATGCTGTTGAGTTTGGGCAGGAGTTCTGCCAGCCCCGGCACCCTGCCCGTGCTCTCCCTTCCCGAGCAGCTCCTGCCTCCCCGGTGCTCTGGGCAGCAGAGCCTAATCTGCTTTCATCTCTCTGTCACTCCTGGTTTTTGCCTCTCTGGATGTGTGTGCTCTCCCTCTGCCCCCGCAGAGCCTGTGACCTCGGGGTCCTTCGCCTCTCAGTGCCAGCATCGAGTCAGAGCTGAGCTCCTGCTCCCTGGGAAGGAGTTACTGGGACCTTTCAAGGGTCAGGGCTCAGATTAAGTTAAGGAGACAAGGAGATAAAAGCTGGAGCTTGTTCTTGGGGAAGAGTTCATGGACGTGGCCTGACTGAGAGTGTGCTGAAACCAGCACAAACTGCTGGGAACGCACCAAAATGCCTCACGTGCGGTTATTTTTATTCATTAGCTTTTCCCTGGTTAGAGGCAGAGTGAAATGGCTGTATTAGGACTAAGACTAAAAAACCCCTGCCTCTGGCTCAACCAGTTTCAGTCCTTTCTCTCTCGGAATTTTCAGAATGACAAGATTTCATTAAGTAGAGGCTGGACACACAATGTGGCAGCTTCACAGAGGGGGTGTTTCCAGGTGCTGGGAGTGACTCTGATGTCACTGCAAAATCTTCAACAGACATCAGAGGACTTTGAACGAAACCCTTTTCTATTCTTTCCCTGATCCTCGTTTCTGTTGGAATCAATGTTTTCACTGCTGCCTCTGGCATAGACATAGATGGTCTGGCAGCACCTCCAGGGAGCTTGGTGGGACTGAAACAGCTCCCCAGGGCCCTGAGGTGCGTCCTCGTGCACCAGGACCTCATTGCCCGGAGTGCTGAGCAGGCACTGGCACCCAGATTGCCCCGGAGTGCTGAGCAGGGAGTGCAGCAGAGCAGGGCAGCCACACGCACTCCAAAATGTTCATTTCTTTCCCCAGTACGTGAATCTGTATCAGCATTTCGGAGCTGTGGGTTTCTTTCTGGCCTGGGGAAGGTCAGCACCCTCTGGAGCCACTGTGGGTCCCCTTGGCCCCAGAACCAAGGGCAGGGCTGGGCTTTCAGCACCCACCTGGCCCTTTCCAGGCGGCCAGCCCCGAAAGCGAAGGCACATGGAGACAAATCACTTGGAAATCCCTTCGGCAGCACTGGCAAAGCCCTCTGAGTCCGCCTGTGGTGGTGCAGGGCGTGCAGAGGCAGCGACTGCGGTGCCCTGTGCCACCGGGGCCAGTGTCCCTCCCTGGCAGGCGCTGCGCTGCGATGACAGCTGCGAGCGCCGATGAGTGAATAACCTAATCGAGCCATTAAAAGAAACAGAAGCCCTCTGCCCTGTTTGATTTCTCTCTATAATGATGTAAAGTGCACTTTAATGGAGTCAAAGTGGTCCTGGGCCATTCTTGTTAAGGCCGTTTGATGCAGTGCTATTGAGTCCCAGTGCTCGCCTTCATTACCTCCCTCCTGCATTGTACTCCAGACTTCCCCACAGCCTCTCTGCTGCTACAGCCCCTTGCCTGCATTTTGTCTACATAAATTAGACCTTGTGCAGCATATTGGCCTGTCAGGGGACTAGGAAGAAACTGTATATTGTTTCTGGCATTCCCGGGCCCTTCTGCCCCTGACATCTGCTGTGTTTGTGACAGGGAATACATTCCTGACTCATTATCCGGGCAAGCGGAATCCCTCCCTGACAGCACCATTAATCAGAATCAAGCAGTCCGGCAAATAAAAAAAAAAAAAAAAAAAAAAGAGAGAGAAGAAGAAAAAGAAAGCAAGCAAAGAAAAGAGACAGTTCCTAACTTTCACTTCTGTGTCATTCCAGTGTCTGGACAAGTAGCAATCCATCTTGCTGAGTGACAGCTCTGATGGATGGCATTATTTATGCTTTTGTGTATTAAAAGACAGTTCTGGCACTGGCTTGTCACTCACCAGAGATTTGAAAAAAGTTGAAATTTAATTTGAAGGAAAAGAGGGCAAAGATCAGAGGGTTCTGGCTGGGGAGTTGTGCCCGGGAGGGGCAGAGATTACAGCGGGAGAGGACATCACAGAGGTGTGGGGACAGTGCAAGAATGAGGGACTGCTCTCCCAGGTACAGAGATCTCTGTTTCTCAGGGTGGATCAGGATCTCCCTGGGCCCAGGGGTCTGTGTTGACACAAACAGGTTTGATGTTCCTTGGAGGGATCATCACTGGGGGGGTGAGACAGGCATATGCTTAATTTTCCGTCCATAATTTGTGTGTGTTTGTGTACACAAACATGATTAGATATGCACATATGTATGGGACTCGGAGTGTGTCTGCGGCAGGGGGGCTTCCCGTGCACATGTGTATTTACACAAATTAATTTTAAATAAAGGCTTTTTGTCCCAGCACACACATCTTCAGGATGCAAAACGCTTCCCTAAGTATCCACACACACACGGGAACGGTCACGTGGGTACCTCCCAGGTGAACAGTACACCCACATTTTTCATTTCTTCCTCTTAAGGAATGTTTACTCATGCTGTTTGTCAGTCAATTTGAGTAAAAACCGAGGACAATATTCCTGGGGAGCTGCCTCATCCTGACCCATTCCTAAACTCAGAATCACCAGGAATGCACGTTCGTGTCTTTGTTTAACTGGTACTGAATGCCCAGGTGTCTGTACACCTGTCCCACATCCTGGGTGGTGTCAGGACGCCTGGGGGGTGTCACACCCAGAGGTACCAGAGGAGACCTGCAGGTCACATTCACTTCAGGAACAAACAGGTGAATCCCTCCGAAAATTGCTGATTCCGTGTATTAATGCTCCATGCTCAGAGGGCACAGGGAAGATTTACCTCATCTGGGGACCGTGCTTAATTTAGCAAAGGGTATTATGTGAATAAGGCATCTCAAATTTAGGTGTCAGCACTAATTAATGGTATTTCCAGCCCTGAACAACTCATGGTTTTGACCCGAGAAAACATGAAACAACCAGAAACCTCGCTCCTGTTATTTATCACGTTGTTGGAGATGACCCATCTCTTGGCTATTGGGACAAACATCTGCTGTGGAACCCATTAGCCAGCAACGAGCATTTGTTCCTAATTAATACAAGTTTGTTTCCTTCCCCAGTCCCAGCAGGTCCCAGGTCCCCTCTCCTGGGCTGTTGGCACCAGCAGCATCACCCAGCCACACCTCCAGACAGCAGCTCTGCAGTCTGCAAGCCCAGGGCAAAGCCCAGCACTGCCAACCCTGCCGCAGCTCCCGGCGAGCTCCAGGAGTGGCACGGCGGGGTCGATAGCAGCATCCTCCCGCGCTCCTTTTCCTTCCTGGGGATCCTGGCTGTCCTCTTCCTGCGCCCTGGGGTTTGTCAGAGCTTAGGAGTAACTGCATTCCTGAGCCATGGACTGAGCAGGATGGACGCTCAGGAGTGCTGGCACCCAGAGCACTCAAAAATCCCAACCCCCCCGGCCAGGGCCGCCCCAGCGCTGCTCTGTGCAGAGCAGGGCCTGGGACTGCGCTCTGCCTTCATCTGGAAAAGTTCCCTGCGGGATGACATCACAGCAATCCCAGGCAATGAGCTGTCCCTTCAGGGTGTGAAGCTGTGGAATAAACCTTATTCTTTCAAGATCCAGAGCTTAAATTTCAAAGTGAGATGTGTGTGTAATCCCCTCGGGCTGCTTTGAAACCCCAGCCGGTGTTTGCAGAAGGAACTGGTCATTTTTGTACTCCCGATCTCAGCAAGGCAGAGCCTGGGGATTGGCTTTTTTAAAATGTTGATACCATGAAATTGCAGTTGGCTGGGATGGAGAGAGGCTGCAGTTAGTGCAGAAATATGTGCAGGGGTTTCTCTTTGCTGTCTCCAGAGGGAGAAGTGGGGCCGGTCAGCAACGGCTCCAGGAGGAAACACAATAATCATCACTCAGAACGGCCAGGCACAGCAGAGAGGAGACTCTGTCTTATTTGTCAGTCCTGCTTTATCTGTCTTCTTGGGATTGTCCTGGGAAATGGAGACAGCCCAGGCCGGGCCTCAGCTGGGGTAAACGGTGCAAATGTTCTGGCTGCGCCGCAGCCGATTTCTACCTGGTAAAGATCTGCCCCTTGATCTCCAAAGCCAAAGGAACAGAAGCTCCTGCGTTTGCAGCGGGGTGGTTGGAATGTTTAATTCGATTCTGTCGTCTGTCAGAACAGCAGGCGGAGGGGAGGAATGTACTGGTGTCATATGGAAACCACGGCTCGATGACGGACAAAATTAAATCCTTGCATTTGGACATAAACCATGGTAACACAAAATATGCAGCGAGTCAGGCTTGCTTTTCAGTGCTGAAAACACAAGGCCCCACTTGGCAGGCTGAGGAGGGGATATTAGTCAGATTTAGACATGGTTTTCTTTGTTTTATTGAAGGATAAATAATTATGTGCTGAGATATTCCAGACTCATGTTAACACAGCGCTGTGTGAACCACAGCGGAGGATGCTGTGAGAATGGGAAGGACTGAAGGTCCTTTCGCCTACAAACTCTGGGAATTCTGGAGACGTTTTGTGATTTGCTTCTAGAAAACAATCCCAAAGTTTGCTCACAACGCACAGAATCATGGAGTTGTTTAGGTTTAAGAAAACCTCTGAATTACCAAGTCCAGCTCTTACCCAGCACTGCCAAGCCCACCACCAGAATCTGACATGCTGATCTCCATAAATCAAGCCTTCCAAGCATTTTCTTTCCTGACATTCCCGCGTTAACATGGATTCAGGGTATCCATGTCTCCCTGCAGGGTCAGCTCTGTGTTCCTGCTTCAGCTGGGGACCCTTGGGAGCAGCTGCTGGGCCCCCCACGCCCCTGGGCTCCCAGGCCGGTGTGGCCACGTGTGGCTCACACAGAGATTTTGGGGGAAGTTTCGTTATGATGTAGGAGCATTTCTTCCTTGATTGAAAGAAATGTCTGTGCAGAACAACAGACAAAGAAAATTTGTCACAACCCTTTTCTTCCTCAGTGCAAGGATTCTGACAGGGATTTATTGAATACACCCAAATGTGCTGAACGGCTCACAGTGACACTCAGCAAACCCGTGTTCTGCCTCACGTCTCTCGTGTTCCACCATCTCCCAGGGGCTGCTCCTGCTTTCTGTTTCAGGTGAAACCCCGCTGTGAAAACTGCCCACCCTGGAGGATCCGAGGTGTCCCAGACCTGTCCCACTGCCACACTCCTGTTTATTTACCTGGTGCATCCTCATGGCACAGGAGCTGCTCTGGTTCTGGTTTGGGTTTTGATCACCCCTCTTCTCCCTCCCCAGCGTCCCCACCCCAGCTGCTGCTCCCAACGTGATTTATGAGCTCTTGCACAGTGAAATCTGCATTTCTGGTGCCTGCCAGCACTAATGGAGTGTGCACAGATCTGACAATATTGACTGATCTTAGTCACTCATGTTTCTCTTTCCTGATCATCCTCCTCCGCTGCCAAAACAATTTCGAAAGAGAAAAGTGGAAGGCGAAAGGCACAATTCACGGAAGAAGATCTGGAGCAGCCTTTTTCTAGAAGAAAAGCTGCTCTGGTGCCTGCCCTCTGGATCCGAGCTCTGGTTTGCACCACCCCCAGCCTGCTGCAGAGGCTGCTTCCCCTCCTGCACTGCCCTGCTGCACTGCCGGTGTAAAATGGAACCTGTAAATCAGTGTCTGGAGAGGGCAGGGGACAGCAGTGTCACCCAGCAGCGGGAGTTTCCATGGGATGGGCTCGAGCTCAGCAGCACGGGCACGACGTGGGGCTGGATTTCACATCTCCCTGACGCTCTGCTCCAGGGGTTTGCTCATTAACAGGGCTCTGATTCTGTTATTGGAACTCGTGGTAAGTGGTTCCTTCGGCAAGGATCCAGCAAAGCACTTAGGCAAATTCATAAATTTATGTCCCATTGACTTCTGTGCGACTATTTATGTGCTCCAAGTCGTGAGTGTCTTAAATGCATTTCCAGATTGGGCCCTGTGCTCACCAGGCTTTCTGCAGCCTCGTAAAGCCCAGGCTCTCAGGATCCAGGAGTTCAGGCTCTCATCCCCTCAGCAGTGCAGAATGCAACTGCAGAAAATGCTCTTAAAAACCAGAAAAGTTTTAGTTCTGAACTTCTAATAATTCTGGAGAGCAGTCGAGTTTTGACACATTAAAAGAAACAAAAAGGCATGGAAGTGATGGCTGTCAGCTGAGTTCATGCCTTTGGGAGACCCTCCTCTGGCCAGCAAGTCAAAACTGCCTCCCACATCCCATTAAGGCAGATGAATCGAGTAGTTGGGAGCATCTTTGCATTAATCAATTCTTTTTCAGAAGTGCTAATTTCATTTCTTCCAGGCTCCAGGCACCCCGGAGCACAAGAACGTGCTGCTCTCACCCCTGCGTGATTCCCGCTCTGCCCTTTCCTTCTGCAGCTGCAGCACAACACATCCTTTAACCCATCAGATATTCCCAACCCCAAAGTGACACCCTGCAGAAAATGATTTACAGTCAGCTCGAGCCGCTCTTAATAGAAGTGATAATTTCATCAAACTAAAAGCAGTGGTGATTTATTTTTAATTATAATTACTCTTTCAGTGCAGGAAATGGAGCTATGAGTAGGGTTTGCATTTCCTTCCCTGTTTGTCCTGGCCCTGCACATGAGCTGCCTGCAGCTCCCTGGCTGCATTTCTGGCAATCCTGCATTAAATATGCTCCAGGTTGTGTCTGTGACTGGAATAAACAGAATTGTAGGTTTGTCTTGGTGCTTTTGCCCTCCCTGACACCAACCAGGAGTATCCAGCAGCACAATTTGGAACACCCCAAACTTCTCTCCAACTTCCGTCCTTGTGGCTTTTCCGAGCCTGAACTGCCCAGGGCTGCAAGGGGTGAAAGATGCAATAAACTCCCAGGGAAACCTGCCTTCAGGAAGATCTGTGGACACAAAAATCCAAGGACTTTTGGTATTTTGGGGGGTTGGGGCTTCTTTCTACTTTGCTCCAAGTAAAGCCTTTGAGGAACAGATGGACTCTGTTCATGGAGAACTTCAGCTGCAGGAAGCCCCAGGCAGTGCCCATGGCTCAGCTCCCTTGGAGGAGCTCCACAAAGGGACAGCCCACCTGTCCCTGCCCTGCTCTCCAAGGGGAGCCCCACATTCCATCCTCGTGGAACTGGAGCCACCCGAGCCAGGCAGGGAAAGAGGAGCTCCCAGGCTGCTGCAGAGACGGCTTATTCCTGGGTTAGGGAGAAGAAATTGCAAAGCTGAATATCACAGATCTGCCTTTTGCTTACGAAGTCGCAGGGGTGGGAGTGGATGTTCCCGTGGGAATTGCCAGGAGGGACCAGTCCAGATCTCGCTGGGGTTTCCATGCTTTGGGTGAAGCCTTGCCTGTTCCAGGTCACCCCTTCCCACCTTCCTTGGCCACGTGTTTCATTGCTGACTGTGGAATATCAGCTGCAAAGCTCAGCCAGGAGATGAGGCCCGTGGGGCGGAGAGCGAAGCTCTCAAATGCTGGATCTCACAGAGCACAGAGATTAAACACACGCTGACGTCTGGAAGTGCAATCCCCACGGGCCATGGAATGTGTTCCCAAAGCTGAAAGGATGCTCAGCGAGCCCAGTTTTCATCACCCCTGTCTATCAGCACCCAGCCAGCACACTCCACAGGCCCGTGGAGACAAGGTATTATAGAGATCACGCAGCCCATGGAAGTACAAAAGTGATTGCAAATGTTCTAATCTCATTAATCTGCTTCTTCTCCCCAAAGATGTTCAAAGCTCAGGCCAGATCCTCAGCTGGCGAGTGAAGTAGGAAAGCACTTAAATAAGACCTTAAATTTAAGCTCATGTTTGAATTCTATTTACCACAGAGTTCATTTGAAGATAAATTCATGCTAAAACAATATTTCTAAGCAAAAAAGCCCTCACTTGAGCCAGAGCCTTTGCAATATAAACAGAGCTAATCTGTTCTAGATGAGGATTTTCTGCTTTGGGGCTTCTTTCCCACTCTCCCGAGCCCCTTTCAACCAGCAATGGGAACAGAATTTGGGGCTTTAGTGCCTTTTCTCAGCAAACCAATTCTACTTGGATTTTGCATATTCAAGTGACTGCTGGAAAATCACAGCGAACCAGTTTGTCACCAGGATGTAACACAAGCAAAACAAAAATTGCTGTAATAATTAACTGAAATCCAGCGCACTGGTTTACAGCCCCAAAAGACCTGTTTCCTTGATCCTTTTTTCTTTCCATGCAATTACTTGGGAATTGCGAGCACCGCACTGGTTTAGGGTGTTTTGAGGATTAATGTATCCAGGTGAAAACTAATGCATCCAGGTAAAAATGAATATATCCAGGTAAAAATTAATGCATCCAGGAAAATCAGGCAGTGTAAACCCCTATGATATCACCACCTCCAGACACCTCAATTAAAGCTTTGCTGTTATCGAAGTTGTTATCACGGGCTCCTCATCTGAGAGCCAGAATTTAAACGTCCACGGCAGTGAGACGATTCCCGACTCCGGGCGCATTCCTGGGGGACGGGGCAGCTTTTCACACGGCGCTTTCCCCGAGCTCCCAGCTGCTGCCGAAGCCTACGAGCGGAGGAGGCGCGGTGCGCGGACGGGGTCACCGCTCACACACGGCTGGCGTGGAGCTGGGCCCTCCGTGCCCGGGCGCTCGGCCACTCCTGCCGCGGTCACGGCACGGTCCCCGCGTCCCCGAGCCCCTCCCGTGTGACGAACCAGCCCGGTGCCTGTGCTGGGGAACAGCCCCCGGGGACAGCTGTGGCCGGGGGTCCCGGCAGCTCTCGGGGCTCTGCGTTAGTGCCGTTATTGCTATTGACAGTGGGAATGGCAGCGCCGTAATGGGACAGCAGCGCCGGGGCCCGGGGGGGCAGAGGGTAAGGAGACATTAATATGTGCAGTCAACTTCCATCTTGCACTCTGTGAGTGTGCTGGTATGAGTGGTTCTGACACCCTGAACATAAACCAGATGGCCCCTTTCTTACGCCATATCATGCAAAGAGAGATTTGAATTAATTCATGTAGAAATCATGACAATTCTGTTGCTGTTGGAACTCAGTATAGCGGACAGGGTGGCAGGAGATTATGCTGAATTTTTAACTTATAAAATACTAGTGACAGATGTCACTGCTTGTTCTCCTTTGTTGTTTCTCATCCTTCCTCCATCCCCTAGTGCCCTCCTGCCCTTCTTCAGAGCTTTACCTCTGGACTGTAGCGCTTAAAAACTTATTTAAATACACTTCTGTGCAGAACTTTACACACCGCGTGTAAAGAAAGATCCACCAAGCCCAGAAGCGTGTGCCTGAAACACAAACACGCTGGGGACAAGGAGATTTCACTTTTCAGTGAACTCCACCTACAGCCCTTTTGAAATCCCATCCCCAATCCATAACGTTTTCCTGGCCGTGGGGATCGATGACCCGCGCAGGCAGCAGTGCCTTCCGCGGCGTCTGCATCCTGAGCAGGAGAGACCCCGCGGGAGGCAGGAATTTCGTCAGGATCGGAGCCGTGCCCAGGGCCCTGCCGGGCTGTCCCTGCCCGTCGGACACTCCCGGCTCCCGGTCAGGGCTGCATTTGCGCGGACACCTGTCCAGCACGGTGTGGCAGCGGGAGCAGGCACTGCAGGCTCCGAGCTCAGCATCCCTGGGGCGAGCGCTGCGGTGGGGACATCGCGCTGCCCCTGTCCCCGTCCCCTCCTCTCCTCCTCCCTCGCAGGTTTCGGCGCCCTCTCGCCCGGCGGCCGCAGCCGGCCCAGCGCTGTCAGCCCCTCCATTGTGTGGCCAGCGCGTCTTTCAGCACCTGAGCCCCGGCCAGGGCGGCTGGAGCAGGGCCGGGCGGGGCTGGGGGCCCCTCCAGCCGCACAAAGGCACCGGGGTTTGTGCGGCTGGCACGGCCCGCCCGTGCTGACGCTGCCTTTCAGCGGCGGGTGTCGGGCCCAAATCGCTGCTCTTTGAGGATGCCCAGGGCTTTTCCCACCTCCTGCCGGGGCTGGCAGCGCTGCCGGGCTCTGCGGAGCCTCTCGCAGGAGCAGCGCACTCGCGTTTCCTCCACACCCCCTCCCCTCCGGTTTCCTTCCACTGGGGAACTTTCTCCTCCGCCTTCCCCTCCATCCCCCTCCGAACCTGAATGAACACTTCTTTCAGTAATGGGTTTTTTCCACCTGGTTGAGTTGATGAAAGGTTTATGAGTTGACATTCAGTGCGAGGAGAACAAAGCGAGCGCGGGCTGTGCGTGCGCGGGGGCGGGGACGGGCGCGACAGAGCTGCTGAAAACTTTATTACGAACTGAGAGACGCTGGGAGCCATAAATCAGCCGGATGCTCCCTGCAAACCCCCGGGAAGCTGCCACGGCACAACAGAGGAGGCGACACAAGGATGGGCACCGGTGGGCCCCAGGGCTGCTGGGAGGAGGGAGAAGAAGGAGGAGGAAGAAGCAGGATGAAGCTTGCTGAGCACCCATCTCTCACTGCTCCCCCTTCCCTGTGCCAGATGGGGAGGGAGATCCAGGCTCCCCACCTCAAATCCCACAAGGTTTGGGTTGGAAGGGACCTTAAATCCCATCCGGTGCCACCCCCTGCCATGGGCAGGGACACCTCCCACAAACCCGGGTCGCTCCAAGCCCCGTCCAGCCTGGTCTAGAAATCTGAGTTACAAACGGAACAGCTCCAAAGGAGTTTCCAGAGGCAGGAACTGCTGTGTAGGGCCCAGCTCAGGGGGAAAATCAGCTTCAGGCAAGAAGCTGCCCCTCGGACAGCTGCCCACGCTGCCCTCCCGTGCTCTGTCCCGGTTCCACCCAGGCAGTTCAGGCTTCGCTCGGATTCCGCCTCTCCCCAGGTGAGAGCCGGCAGCTCCTGTTTACCAACACGCAGCTGAGCAGCAGCTTGCTGTGAGTGTTTAAAAACACCGCACCCAAAACAAACAAACAAAAGGCTTTCAGCTGGTATTTGTTAGGAAACCAGCGTTAACAGGCTCACAGTTATGAAAAGCACCTTTAGCAACGCGAGCGGAATCATTTTTACTTTGCATTACAGAGAAGGGGAGAAAGAGCAGAGCTGCCACCAGCTGAGCCTGCAAAACGAGCAGGAGGTGCTCTGTCACAGCGGCTCCCGGGGAAGGCTCTGGGGCTCACACACGGGAGCCACCACCCCGGGATACTCCCAGACCAGCCTGGCTGACCCCAGGGTCCCCCCACACCTTCAGCGGGCCGGGGCTGCCTCGAGGGGAACGAGAGCGCCTTCCCCGCTCCGTGGGAAGCGCGCAGCATCCTCCTGCTTTTATGTCACGTTGGAAGCACTTCAGTCCCTGCAGTCCCTTCCAGCACCAGCCTCAGTTCTGCTCTAATTTAGGCGGTGTTAATTAGCGGTGTGCGCGGGGGTGAGCAGTTTCTGGGGCAGCAGGAGCACTCTCTTGGCCGTACCGGTGAATCGCTCCCGTGTCGGGGCTGCGGAGCACGGAGCGAGTCCCACCCGGCCCCCGGGGGTGACACAACCCCAGCGCTCCCAGGGCCGCCTCTCCCCAGCAATCCCGTGCTCTGCACAAAGGCCAACGCGCTTCTATTTTAAACTCTGATCCGAGGCCACCGCCTGCCTTTTGGAGCGCGGATGTCCTGGAAATGTCACTGCAGAGCAGTGTGCTCAAGAGATTAGAGCCGTTCCAGCTCGCAAATGACAGAGGACAGTCACAGATGTTACTGTAGCCATGGGGTCACACACAGTTGCTCAGGCTTAACTTGTTGCATTGCATTTAAAAAAAAACAAAAAGGAAAAGGCGCAAATGCTGAAAGACTCTGAGCAGCTGTGACTTTGCTCAGGTTTTATCCCAGCTAAATAAATCTCCTTTCCCCCACAACAACCAGTAGCCATTATAGGCCTTGGAGAGATGACTTAGAGTAACTGAATTCCCGGGCCAAAATACGTTTAATATTTCCAGCCTTGCTGTGCATGGAGCAGGAGCAGAGTTAGCAGCTGCTGTGCAAGGAACTCCGGGATCAGCGTGCTGGGTGTGAGGCTCGGAGAACCTCTGCTCCAGCAGCACTGACGATGTTTCCGAGCAGCCTCACGCCATGGGATGCTGCCATTTTTATGTACCTCATTTGAGAGCTGCTGATTTGCAGATAGTGACAACTGAGCAGCTTTTACATTTTTACAAAACCAGGTGCTTTTAAGATGTACCTTTAAAATCAAAATCCGTTTTAAATCACCTCTGAGAGTCTTGGCTGGTATCTAATTGTGCTTCTGGGGGCTCGCTCTGAGAAGCAGCCCGAGCCCTGGCCTAGATCAGCAGGCAGTGGCACGCATCCCTCACACTAATGGGCTGCTCCTGGCTGTGCTGGGGAGAGGCACGGGGAAGGGCTGGGCAAAAGTGCCGAGATGTGCTGAAAAAAACCCCAAAATAAAAATCAGGTGCGACTGCAGCTCCAGCCTGAACGCTCGGTGTTAATCATTTGCTCCTTTTCTGGGCTCGCATCTGCTCTGCGCTTCTGAGCAGTTCTGGTGCTCTGGAGAAAGCAAAGTACAGACAAGCTGGAATCTCTAATCAGCCCTGAATTCGTGGGGTTTGAGCAAATCCTGCCCAGGCAGGGGGAACCTGGCGTTGGTCAGGGTCTGCAGCTGCCTGAGGAAAGCCAGGCACAGGAAGACACACAAATCACCTGGATATTGGAATTTTTCTAAGCAAAAGCTTGACTCGAGCATGAGAGCCAAGCACTACTCTACCAGGACAAGCACAGACTTAGAGCTGGGCCCTGGGCCTGTGCTGGTGGTGCTTTCATCCTCCCCTGGCTTGGCTTCCACGGATGACTTTGTTCTGTCAGATGTGGCTTCTAATTACGAGCCCTCCAAGTGCCATTAGTGGTTTAACTGAAGGGAAATTGAGCCATATAAATAGCACCACTTCACTATCCTCTGTTTATATTAAGCTGGATTTCCCTTTTGATATTTATTGAGGGAGACGTGGATCTGTTTGAAGATTCAGCTGAACTTGTTAAGATTTTACTGGAGGAAGGAATTCAGCCACTGGAATTGCCACGGGCAGCACGGGCACAGCTTGGGGACGGAAGGGGCAGGCAGCGAGCGGGGCTGGGGCAGGACAGCTGCCACCACACGCACTGCAGGAGCGGTCAGGCTCAGGAAACGCTGGGTGTGCAGGGCAATGAAGGAGGGGCAAGAATGCCTCCTTGTTCTGCGGGCACCCTTCCTCCTGAGCGCCGGCAGAGTGCAGGCTGCAGAGCCCAGCACTGGGCCTGCGGTTGTGCTTTGTCTCGCAGGGCTGAAATACCATTTCAGTCTCAAGCTGCTTAAGAAATTACAATTTGGAGAACAGGGTCAAAGAAAAACATTACTGGAAAACTGCATGAAAAATTAAATTTGAAAAAGTCACTTTTTAGATATTCTTATGAGGAAAGCTTTTTTTTTTCACGTAGAGGAAGTTATATTTTCATTTGAAAATAAAAGCAACTAGTTATAGTAAAAGGTGAGAGACACCTTTAATTAAATGATGAGAGACACAAATTCCTTCCATTGTAGGAAGCAGTTTTTGGTCAGCTGCAGGAACAGGGAGTGTCCTGTGAGAACTCAGACAAGCTGAATTTATCAGCTGCAGCCTCGAGCATGGAAAGGGGGAGGCCAAGGGCACAAGACACTGCACAAAATGCAAAGACAAGGAGAATATTGGGCAATTCCCCAACAGAGAACGCCTCGGGCTGATCCAAGGTGGGATCAGTTCTCTGCAGTGACAAAATCCCAGGTCTTAAGAGCTTATCCAGATGGGAAACCCAGAGCCAAGTGCCTGATCCCCAACACCTCTCTGGGAAACACCGAGAGCCGAGGTGGTGCTGTGCAGACTGGAAGTGCAATAGTGGGGAATCGGAATTGCTTCCCACCAGGACTGGGATCAGGTGCCTCAGAACCTGCTGGCTCCCAGAGCCACTCGCAGTCCAAGAAGTCGAGCAGTGCTGAGCGAGGAACTACCGCAGTTTCTCAACCCTTCCTCTGCGTTCCAGAGCACCTGTGAGGGTGTGAGGAAGGGTCTCCTGCCCTTAGCCTTGCCCTCAGCCTTGCCTCTCTGCCCAGGCACTGCTCTGTCCCTCAGGGATGGGATTTGGAAATACCTGTGCACCTGCAAGGTGTTACCGAATTCAGCAGGAATTGCACGTGCCCGATCCCAGCTCAGGGGATGTGGATTGAGGAGAGGGGCTGAGCTCCTCTGGGTTTGGTTCAGGCTCTGCAGCCACCACCAGAGAATCCTTTCTCTGTGGGGACAGCTGTTGGCACAGCAGCCCATCCTCCAGGCAGTGCTGGGTGGAAGGGAGCAGAAAAAAGGGCTAAAAGGAGTCCCTACTGTTCATTGTCCACTTTCGCTGGTAATTGGCTTGGCTGCCTCCGCAATACGTAATAAAAAGCAAGACTTGATTATTTCTAATCCTCACATGCAGGGTGAGGTTGCAACACGAGCTGGGGAAGCGAAAGCTGCAGTTTAATAGAAAGCAGCAGCCAGGACGAGCAGCCATCCCCAGCTAACGATGCCCGGGGAGCTCCCGCCCAGCCCAGCCCAGCCCAGCCCAGCCCGGCCCGGCCCGGCCCGCAGGCACCGCAGCTCCATCACTCACCCTCCCGGGCCACCCCCTGCTCACGCAGAAAGCTGCAATTACTCACCTTTGACAACTCAGCCCCACAAAGCCTGTGAAGTTCAAAGCGCTCCCCACCTGGTATTTCTCTTTTACAAGCACGCAACTACAAAGTGTGACTTTGGGAATGTTTTAACCTTTCTTTCCCACACGCCCAAGTGCTCCTGTGCTTGCCTCGCTCTCGCCCCAGCTCTCATTTCACTGGGTACAGCTGAGGTAATTCAGATAAGGGGGATGAGACAGGAAAGAGCTGTTCAGGACTCGTGCTCGGTTGAGTTTAAAAGAAGCCACACTGAATAAATTGGATCCCTGGGAGATTTTCTGTGTCCAAAACATCCTACAGAACCCAAGGTTCTGTTCACCGAGGACCGGAATGATGGAGAGCCACTGGAAGCAGCCCAGGCTCCGTTTGCAGAGGTTCTGGGAGCTCCTCTGGTGGCACTGCAGGGTTACAGAGATGTGCCTGGAGATGCCCCAGCTGTAACCCAGGAGGTTTGTTCTGCCTGGAACCAGCTGCTGCTTTGCTGCATTTCACATCTCTTCAAGTAAATAAATGAAGGGCCTCCACTTTCCCTGCACACTGCAGTGTGTATACATGAGTGTTATTTCCCCTATCAGATTCCTGTACAAAAACTGCTGTCAGGCTATTAATAATCTGCAAAAACACCTTGAAACTTGACTCAATGAGGGCACATTGCAAATGGGCTCTAATGGCTTTTATTCCTCATCTCTGTCACCTCAGATCTAATCTGCCGTTTTCTCATTTTTTATCCTCTCTGGTCCCCAGCAGCTCTTCCCTCAGCGCAGGGAGGCTGTGAGGGGTCAGCAGGGGTTTGTGGACAGGGGAAGGTCAGGGGTGTCGGGTGGAGTGGAACGGATGCTGGATCCTGACTTTTTCCTTCGTTTTGGGGCCATCTCTGCATTTTTAGCGGAAACAACCAATTGTCTGCAGCCTCTGTCCCCGTGTTTGAGCTCACACCCCTCGTGCCGAGTTTGGCGTGGAACATTTGCCTGAAGAAAGCACAGGAGTCAAAGGCTGCTGAGATCCTTCTCCTCTGGAAAAAACGAGAGGAAGAAAGGGAGAGACATTGCAGAGCCTTGCACAGCACTTGTGACCTGGTCAGACTTTAAATGTTCACGTAGTCCAGAGTTCTTAATTAGGTATCACTACAGTTTTTAATTAGATGGCATTCCTAGGTATCTAATTACTTTTAAAACAATGGTCTCGGGAACCCGGGGGGAAAGGCAGGAGGCAGCTCCTGACAGAAGTTGTTCAGTGTGTGATTCTCAGAGAGAAGCCACAAGTCCCTTTTCCCCTCAGCCACCGCGGCATCACAATCTGTTCAGGAGTTCCTTCTTTTCTGTTTTATTTGGTTATGCAAACATTAATTTAAGGAATATTTCTCAAGGCTCCTGTGGGAATCCAACCCAATTTCCAGAGACAAAGCACGTGCAGAAATGACTAACATTTCTCTTTGAGGAGGGGAGGAGATTTAAGGCTTTTGACTCAAGGTTTTTTTCCCCCTCTTTCTTCTCCTTTCTTCTAAGTATCTCTTTATTCATCACTTTAATTACCTAATCGTAAATTTCTTTAGGGGGTTACTTAGAAAGAAAATTAGCATCAAAGCTTGGCAGTAAATTCAGGGGCTTTTGGAGCAGGTCCAAGCTGTTTCACCTGTGATTAATTAGATGATTTTTTTTCTTTAAGTGCCAGAGGGCTGCTGAGGTCTTTAAGCAGTTACATGACTGCTGGCAGCTCAGGAATTATGATTGATGCTCTAGGCTGGCATTTAGGACTTCTGCTTCTCTTTGGTGCTTGCCTGGAGAAGGGAGAACACCAGAGCAGCTCCAGAGCTGGAACAAAGGCTCGGGGCTGGCCAGAGCACTCCGAGCTCTCCCACAGGAGGGCAGGCACTGGGAGCATTTAGCTGCTGGTGTTCCACGGGATCCCGAGGAGGGAAAGGGAGGAAGAAGCTCCTCCTACTCAGATGATGTCCTACAGAGTCACAACATCAAGGTATAGCAGGGCTCCTTCTCTTTAAACTTTCTTTAAGGAATGGGCTGAGTCAAGGATGAAAACGAGAGGAAAACAGGACTAAAGCTTTGACCCCAACCCTGAAACCTGTAAAAAAAAAAAAGTCTTAAAAATTAATTTCTTTTTCACAAAAAACTAATATTCCTTTCCCTTGGCCCCAAAGGGCAAAGAATGAATCTCCCTGGTGTTTTTTTTGTTTTGTTTTAGCAGAAAACCAAACAGAGAGCCAAATTCCAGACTGATCTGGCTCCTCCTTCTGGCTGGAAACAAAAATCCTGTTGTGCCACCAAAGGGGAAAAAAATCCCCAAACCAAGCCAAGCCCTCAACCCCCGAGTCCTCCATTAAAGCCTGATCAGAAGTCAGGAGCAGCAGGCAGCTCTAATGCCATCCCCACGCAACTCCCACTCGCGCTGGGACGGAGGAGCTGGGGAGGCTCGTGGGGAGAGCGCGCCCAGGGCTGCGCCTGCCCTTCCTCTGCTGCAGCTCCAGCTCCAGCTGTTTTCTGGGAAGGGGAGCTGCCGCCTCCCTCCCTGCCGCTGGCCAGCGGCGCCGTGTCCTGCGCAGAGGGTCGGGGCAGCGCAGGCACCTCCGCAGCGTCAGCCCGGAGCTCCCCTCGGGCCCCGCTGCCAGCGGAGGGGATCCCGGGGGCGCTGCCCCAGCCCCGGGCCCGGCCACCGGAGGGGCGCTGGGGAACAGGACTGGGCTTTCTGGAGCTTACGGGACACCGGCGGCAGCTCGGGAGAGACCGGGAAGGGATGGATGGAAAGCAGCAAAGAGCCCTTCCCTCAGCACGAGCAGAGGGAATTCGGCCAATTCTGACTGAGAGACCTCCTTGTTCAGGCCCTCATTTAAACCAACTGCTGTTCAGGGGCCATCTCAGCAGAGAAAAAGCACCTTTCAGACAAGAAACGCAGCACCTGAGCTCAGAGGGGCAGGGACTGTTCCTGCTCTGACACAACAAGTGTTAGCCCTCGCTCAGAGACTAAAACCTGACCCCTGCTGACACCAATCATCCCCCTCACCCAGGTGAGCGTCGCAGGCCAGAGCTGTGCAGATCACCGAGCGCAGGGCACAGACTCCGCACCTCGGTGCTTTCTGGATTTCTGGCCCAAACAATGCACACGATGCTGAAGATCCCCAGTGGCAGCTCCAGGGAGCGTTTGCACGCACCCACACACAGCTTCTCTCCCACACCTTTGCTTTCACAGCTTGTGACAACAGAGATTATTCCTGGCTGGAAGAATGTGGCATTGTTGACATTAAAAAAAAGGCAAAACAGGCCTTTGCTTTGCTTGAACAGCACAGGCTCTCTTGATCAGCTGTCTGAGGTGCCTCAGCTGTACAAAGCATTTAAACCTGTCTAACATCAAAAAGTAAGGTAAGACAAGTCACTTTGATGCTCCAGAGCACATGCCTAACATGATTATTGCAGCATCTTCCTGGTGATAATAGAATTATGCAAAGGAGGCCTTGACCCATTAATGCTTTTACCTTTCTTAGGATTTCTCTGCCTGTTCCCTCCTTCCCGAGCAGCAGAACTGCTGGCTCAGGCAGAGCAGCTGAACAAAGGCTGGGAGGGAGAAGAGACACCTGTGAACAGGTTTTGGTGTTTCTTGCAGTTTTCGTAGTGCAAAATGCCCCGGCACTGCACAAAATCTGCTTAATATCAGAACACGGGGGTCCAGGCACGTGCGGTTATTTAAAGCAAGCAAACAATAAGGAAGAGAAAGGGATGTCACCCCCCGTGTGCCCTGCTCAGACAGAATTACAGCTGAAAATAAGGGAAGGTTCAGATGGTGGGAGTCTAGAAACGCTGCAGGATCTCAGCGTGAGGATCCTGCGTAGTCAGAGGCTGCAAACCCTGCCCAGGCCTTTCCTTCCAGCTTTCAACGCTCCTCTGTGTTTACAGTAACCGCGCTAAGGACTGGCCTGAGACACTGCTGCTGCAGCTTGGTTGGCCAGAGGGTAAACAGCCCAGTGCACAAATCCTTATCTAAGTTTGCATATCCAGTGGGTGATTTTAGGCCAAAAAACTCCTACCAGGAGCTCAGCTGACTGCCTTGGCTGCGGCTCAGGTCTGCAAAGGGCTGGCAGGGGGAAAGCTGAACACTTCCTCTGTGTTCTGTTTGCTCCAAGCATGGTTCACCGAGTCCTACTTGCAATCTGTCCTGAACTGCAAATGCATGATGAGTTTGTTCCAGGGAGGATGAGTCCAACACATTAACGCTTAGACCTGGATCCAAACCCCAAACTTCCCCAGCACAGACACGTTTCCATCTGGCGCTTTGGTCCAAGGTTTTTCTCTTGCTTGCCACTCGTGCTGCCGAGTGGAGCTCCTGAGTGCCCCGTGCTGACCCAGTCCTCAGTGTTTCAGCTGGCAGGGCTGCTGTTCTGTGCCCCGTGGCCAGCGCTGGATGCAGCTGAACACCTCACCCAGCTGGGCAGAGCTGGTACCAGAGCCCCAGAGCCGGGGCTGTGCCTCTGCCACCCCCTGCTCTTTTCTTTTTCCTCCAGAGGGAAAGCGTGAGCCCAGCTCTGCCCATTGCCCTGGGCAGGAAAGCTCCTGGAGCATCCCCTGGAAACAAAGCCTTCCTTCCCCCGTTTTCCTGTCTAAACCAGAAAAAAGGACTGAGACCTTACCCCTGAGCTTCGGGAATCTGTTAATTGGCTCCCCAGTAAAATTACAGCGCCTCTGCTGCCTGATAATGATTGTAAATGACAGGGACTATCAGGTTTACCTTGTGATGTCCCTGGGGAGCTTGCAGTTAGTTTAGTCTGAACTCTGCGTCAGCTGTTTGGGTTCCTTTCTTCTCGGCATGTGGTATCTGGACTCAAGCTGCAGCCTTTCAAACCTAATTAGTGTTAGGGGAAAGAGAGAGAAAAAACACCAAACACCATCACTCTCCTCCCTCAGCTGACTCTGTAATGTACAGGCAGGGCCTGATTTATGGGACAAGTTCAGGGGGATTTTTTGTTTGCTTTTTTGGTTTTGTTTTGTTTCTTTTCATCCTTATCAATGCAGTGTCTTCCGCTCAAGCTGCAAAACCCTGAATTTCAGTGTGCTGGGGTCTCTGAGCTCTGAGAAGTTCTGCAGAGAATATTGAGGCTCAGTGGAGTCACTGTGTTTGGGTCTGTTCTGTGCAAAGCTCAGCAGAAACTCAGTTTTTTGCCTTTTTCCTCATGGAGGAGAGAGTGTTTTACTCTCCAAAATGTTTGTTGTTGAAACTTAACAACACTGTTCTTAGTAATAACTCACGTTAATGTTCAGCCAAATCCAAACTGCCCCCCGTAAGAAATAAGAGCACAATTTATTCATAACTTGCACATAACTTGAATTTATTCATAATTTTTCACTTGCAGGGCATTTCCCAATCTCTGCACTGGCACCAAGGTGTGTCTCACCTGTTCTCTGCTTGGTTCCCAACTTCCACCCCACACCAGGCACTCCAGCTGTTGTTGCACTGTTGCCTGGAACAATCCAGAACAGCAGATCCACGGGAGGCACCTCCAAAGCATCCACAGACCTGGAAAAGCAGCAGCACGTGAGATGTTTTGGGTTCAACGACTGATTGCCCGTGAAGAATTCTCTGGAATGGTTTCATTTTGCTCAGGAATGGGATACACATATTTCAAATAGAGCTAATTAGTCTCTGGAACAGCTGCTGAAAGACTGGATGAATTTTTTGATTGCTCAGAATCTTTAAACCAAGACTAAATGCTCTCTCTAGGAGAGCTGAAGCTGCACCGTCACTGAAATCCTGACATGGGAAGAATCAGTGGGTAGAGCAGGTGAGAGGAGAAGGTTCCCTCTGCCTGGAAACGCTCCGAAATCCCACCAGGACTCTTCCATCTGTCCCTGTAGTTGCCATATTCTGAAAACATCTCTCTGTGCCGTTATCTCAGTCAGTAATTTTTGGAAAAACCCTACTGTGGTTCAAATTCAGATCGAGGGCAACAAAAGGCCTGGAGTGCCTCTCTCTCTCTCTCTTTCAATCTCTCTTTATTTTTACTCTAAAATTGTTTCCTCTGCCTGCAGTGCATCAAGTAACTTCTTCCTCTCCCTGCCTCTGAAAGCTCATTTCCTCCATGGAGCCACTCTGTGGAATCTGTCACCTGCATTTGCCTGAGCAAAGGACCCAGACGAGCTCGGGGAAGAATGGTGTTACTAAATCCACGCTGATCCCAAATCCTCTTACCAACATCTGACCATATTGTTGGGCACAGGCCTATAATGCTGTTAGAGTAATTCCCAGTCTTTTAAAGTCAGGAGCTATAGTCCAGGGTGATCCAGGAGTGATAGAGCTGCAGGGGAATCTGCGCTTTACATATTTAACAGAAGCGTGCTGAGCTCTTTAACATATCATTGCTGTACTTTTTGACATCAAAAGGATTGCATTTCCATACTTGGATGAATTAATAGGATTTGCATGTCACCCTCATTCTGTACTTTCTTTGCTGAGTTACACTGCAGGAATTTGAAAGGTGGGGAAGCTGTGGAGGTGTGCTCGTGTGTGCGCGAGTCCTCGGGAATAACACATGGCTCCGGGACGGGTTTGAAGCCGACTTTAAAGGAGCAGCATTTCTGTGACGTGCCCAGGAGATGTTTCCTTCTCCCCCAGGTGATGTTTGGTTGCAGCTCCAGGCAGCAGCATTGCTGGGAACACCTCTGCACACAGACGCCAGGCCAAAATCCTGCTCCCATCACCGAGCAGCTGCCCAGGCCCGCTGACCCCCTGGGCTTTTAAAGCCAGTCCTGCAGAGCTCAGGAACCCATGGCTGGATTGGGAGGGAGTTTGGGGCTCGTTTGAGAACCTGGGCCACGGGATCATGCTCATTGAAATGTTCTCTGCCTATGGAGACCCCAGGAGCTGTTGAAGCAATTGGCAGTTCTGCTCCAGCCTCCGAGGGGGAACATTTCCCTCACGGCTCAGGTTGTGCTGCCCAAATTCCTCTGCTGGTCTCGTTTCAAGCTGATCCAGCACTGCTGCTCCAAGTGTCCTGAGAAATTCCCAAAGACAGCCAGAGGAGGGGATTCTGGGCTGCCGGAGGCTCCCTCCCTGCCCTCCCCTCCGGCGCACACACCTTGTCCCTGACACTGTGACTGGAAGCAATACTGGATTTCTCCCTGTGTTCCCTGGATTTCAGGACTGGCTGGACTCAGCCCAGAGTGCCCTTGTGCTCTGCAGCAGAGCTGAGCGCTGACCATTCCTGGACAGAGCTGGAATCTGAAATTTTATCCTTTCAGCCAGGCCCTGCTATGTCTGCAGTTACTTTTGCGCTGACAGTGGCAGTCATTAATTACCCTCTGGCTGATGGACGTATCAGCGAGCAGCAGCAATGTAATACTGTCCTAACACTGCAGCCTTCCCCGAAAAGCGCAACTGGACCTGACACAGTTATCCTGGACAGCTTATCCCTTGTTCTGTGTTGATCCAAGGGCTGTGAAAGGGCCACCCCAGCACTCTCCCCTGGGCCCCGAGCTGGGAGCAGGGGCAGGGTGGGGAACGGGGAAGGGGAGGAACGGGGCTCTCGCAAAGGAGAGGTGGGAATGCCAGCGGAGGGGCTGAACTGCTCCTCCACGGCCAGAGCCCTGGCTGAGCTCCGGCAGGGTGTGACCCACCTGTGTGCCACAGCATCGCTCTGTCCTGAAATGATGGTGGCACCAGGGTGGCACTGCCACGTGCCCTCTGTTCCCACAGTTTTGGTTTAAGATCTCGGATCAGAGCTCACGTACCCATTTTGAAGAAGAAAAGAATAATCTCATCTCTGCCCCTCATTTTCCTGACTTAACAGAAATGCAATTGCTGCTTCTGTTGGCTCAACCTGGGGTCACAGAGGCCCTCCCACAGCCGGCCTGCCTGACACGGACCTTCACTGGTTGCTCACTTGCTCTCACTAGCTCAGAGAGTCTTGCAGAATTCCCCCTGCTCTGAAGGTGATTCCTCCTCAACTCTCCCATCTTCAGGGAGCTAGGGAAGCTCCCGCAGGCAGCAGGGCCCTGCTGTGCTGCTGAACGTGCTGGGTGAGCCCTGGCACCCCGGCACCGGCAGTGAGTGCTGACGGACGACGGCAGAGCAGCAGGAGAGCGAGAGGGATTGAGAGCAGGAACCCATAACTTCCCATTAAAAAATAGAGAGCGAGCACAAGTAACTCCCTGAGTGATGACTGATTCCTGGTGTGTCCCCTTGGGTCAGGAAGCATTTGAGTGCATCATTTTTAAAGATGACTAAAAGGAGCCAGAATCACAACGCCGTTAATGCGCGCTGTTGTCTCGCGGTGCCGGTGCCATCCCTCAGCCCTGCATTCCCAGCACAGATATTTCACCCACACGGATCTGAGCCCGGCCCTGCCCTGGCATTCATCACTGGGGCTCTGAGGAGCCCGGAGGGCTGCAGGGAATGCCTGGGCTGCAGCCCCAGCAAAGGGGCCACCCTCCTGCTCCCCACCACTCTCTCCATGAGATCTGCCGCATTCCTATTTCCTTACAGACCACGTTGCTGCTTTTCTCTCGGCTCCCTGACTCCTCGTGGCAAGGGTTTCTTGGATTCTGATTCATTGTTTCTGAGAAATCACCATTTATGACCTGCCTCTGAGCCCAGTGATCATCTCACAAGCTCAGAGAATGCCTGACACGTGGAGCTGTGCTCAGCTCAGCGGGCCCGTGCTGAGCTTGGCAATTAATGGTCCCGCATGAACCTGATTAGTTGTGAAACTCCTCCCAGCCTCCGTGGGGAGGGAGTGCAGTGAAGGTATAAAGGGTCTGAGTCTCGCCCCGGCCAGGTCGGAGCAGCAGCAGAGCCAGCAGAGCCCAGGGGCTGAGGAGTGGCAGACCCTGCTCATCCCTGGGGGTGGCAAGTGGGAAACTGCCTGGCCCGGGCAAAGCTTTGCCCCTCCCAGCTTCTTCTGAGGGGTGGGCAGAGCCCTGAGCGTTTGTCCTGGTCGAGGTCTGCCCGAGGGACTTGTGGACAGCTTGTTCAATCACAGCAAAGCTCCAGCTGGTTTTGTTTAGCTGTTCGGTGCTTCCAGGTTCGAAATTCCTGGGGTTACTTTGCTTCCCAGCCCATCCCTGTAAATCTGAACATATTTCTGTGCTGCTCAGGACTGCAGCAGGGCGGGAATCCATGTGCTCAGGACTGGGCTCAATTTGTTATTTTGTCAGAGATCTGACACGACTGAAAGCCAAGCCGTGTCAACAGATTGCAGATGTTCTCCCTCTGCTGACACGCCACATCCTGGAGAGAGCTCACAGGGCTGCAATCCCTGCCTGGAGGTGTCAACTCCACTGCACAAGATCTGCTCAGAGGGGCTGAGAACTCCTCTTTGGTGGTGGGATGCAAGCTGGGCACTCAGCCTCTCTCTGTGCTTCCAAAAATCCCCAGAGGGAGCAGAGCACGGCCCAAGGGCAGCTGGGATCTCACCTGAGCTGCCTTTGGTGGTGCCTCCTACTCCTCTGGAAATGGGGAAACCAGGCCCAGACCCTCCTGATTTATCTCCCCTAGAGAGCTGTGGAAGGATGGGGGGAAGGTGCAGCTGTGGGACTAAATCCAGCTCTCCTGGGATCCGGTCTGGTAGAAAAAGCCCGAGGATATCAGGGTTCTCCTAAGAGATGCTCTGGAGTATTGCTGCACCCCGAGACCTTTGTAACACTCTGTTATCTTTATCCTCCTGATAAACCATCCTGACTCCTTCAAAGCCACTGAATTAACACCTGAGTCAGACCTTTTAATGTTCCTTGGACACGCAGTGCTTGTTGCTGTCTGCCGGTGAATTCTAAAGGGGCCTGGGCTGGATAAATAATGCAGCAGGCACGCTGCCTTGTGGGGTTTGTTCCTGAGAACTCGCAGCTCTGCAGTGCTGGGGAGCCTTTTGTACCAGGCTGGGATCGGCTCCCCAAAGCTCTGGCTCTGAAAAGAGCATCTGTACAAACAGCCCAGAGCAGCGTGAGGGGAGAGGGAAGTGAGGAGCAGAAAGGGGAAAAGAAGGCGGCTCAACCTGAGGAACAATGGTTCAACCTGACAAATGCAGGAAATCTCTCACCTTGGCCTGGGAATGTCATTGTCATGCAAAAACCCCAAAGCTCTGCCTATATTTAGAAAGTCTCTTGCCTTGGTTTGCTTCTCCAAGGCTTGCTTTATTCACCCAGAGCTTCCAGGATTAAAAAAGAAAAGCTCTCCTGGGAGCTGCTTATTGGCACCACCACTAAAATGTAATTCCCAGCACCCGGGGGGGTGGGCACAAACCCCCCTGCGCCATTTGCTCCCAGGGCTTTTTGGGGGGGGGATTGTTCCCCCTTCCCCCTCACGAGGGCTGGACGTGAGGAGATGGGACAGGGGCTGCGAGAATTAAGACAAACCCATAATTTTTTTGAAACCTGGCAACCCAAAAGACTTAAAGGAGAAATCCAGGAGTCTCTGGGAGCACATGTCCTATTTCCTCCTGCTTCTCACCAGCGAGCTGATGTAGCAAGTTCCAATTTGAAGTCTGTTTTTTGGGATTTGATCACATCCAATCCTGTCTTTCTTACCATCAAGTCTAAATTTTGCCTTTGCTACCTGGCACAGCCTTTGGGGCCTGAGTGTCAGTGCTCCCATATTGCACAGGGTGGGAATCAAGTCAAAGATGGAATCTAAACCTCAGGCAAGATTTTGCCAGAAATGATTTTTTTTTCCAGTTCAGGCGCTGTAGAATGGATCCTCTCTGCTCAGAGGAGCACGGGGGTGATGGAGATCAGAACCTCTGACAGGTCCTGGAGGGGCTGCAGCTCCAACCCAGCGCCTCTGAGGGCAGACAATGGACTGCCAGAAACCCTCGTGAGCAATGTCAGGCATCGAATCCCTGGAAGCAGCAGCACGAGCCCTTCCCAAGCCGAGCAAGGCCGCTCTGGCTGCGAGCTGGAGGCAGCAGCCGAGCGCCTGGGATGAATCACGGTGCTGTTGTGCCTTCCCTGGACAGCACCGGCGGGTTTGGGTGTCTCATCATTGCCTGGATACCTTTTCCTTGTGTCAATATTTTTGCTGTGGAACAGTACACAGCCTTCTACCTGAAATTTTACAAACTGGCAGGGTGCTATTACAAAAGATTACTTAATTGCAGATTACTACTGTACATTTGAATCTCAGTATCTTATTAAGCTGTCAGCTTTAATTACCATTATATGTTTAGATTATGCCACAGATTATTTAGTTCGGTACCTAGGTTTGCCAACCTGTTTGCTTTGTGACATGACAGGGTGGTAATTACAGCATTACTGGAAAACCTAACTTTTTCCATGGGAAAGATGAGAAGTCCTTGGCAGCAGCAGTGACCCCACAACTGCTCGTTGCTGCAGGGCAAGCAGCGTTTGCTCCTGTGGGTCTGGTTCTCTCAGACCTGTCTGGTTCCCCACGCTGGGAGGAAGGGGATGTGCACAACCACCAGGGTTTGTGGGGTGTGAAATGCTCACAGGGGAACCCAAACCCACCTGAACTGTGGTGGGTTTGGGCTTTGTTGCAGTCCCCACACCACTCCCCAGCCCCCTGGAGAGTCCCGGGGCCTCCCAGCCCAAAGGCTGTTTTCCATCACGGTCAGGATGTAAAATGCCCTGGTTTTGTCCCTCCGGGCTGGGCACGAGGGAGATTTGGATGGGCAGGGTCACCGGACATCAGCCGAGTCCCCTGCTGTCCCATCAGCAGTGGCCACCCTAAACTGGAGAGGGAGGGGATGTTCGCACGGACGGATTTCATGGCTGACGTGAGGCAGTGAAACCTCTGTCTCAGCCTTACTCGCACGTCCCTTTTATTCCCTGATGATGATACCCTGTAACCAACACTGCTCTTCTGTCTGCAGCAAACTCTGAGTCTGAGCAACAGCCTCGTCTGTGCGGCCAGAGACTGAGACTGGAGCTGCAGTCAGCTCATGGAGGGACAATTCCCCATCGCTGGGCCTGAGAGGCAAAGTGAAACACCCAAATGGATAAACCAGGCTTGGAAACGCAGCATTTTATCCACTGGAGCGGGACAGGGCTGTGGGAGCGGCTGGGGAGAGAATCCCATGCTCTGGTGGGAACCCATCTGTCAGAAATCGCCGATCACAGTTACAGGCAGCAACGGGAACAATTTGCATTTGTGCGTTGCTGCTGCTGAACAGATTTACTCCTGTGAGATCCCTTTTTCTGATGCAACTCGTCCCGTGCCCATCTCCCCGAGGGACACGAGGCAAAGGACCTGCGGGTGAGTGGAAGCAGAGGCCCGAGTGTGCAGGTGCAGGGGGATGTGACAAGGGTACACCTGGTGAACTGCCCAGCCAGCCGTGCCTCAGTTTCCCCAGTGGGTCCCTGGGAGAGCCCTGAGGCACTGCTGGAAGGACTCAGAGCCAGAGCTGCCACCTCTGAGAGAAACAGGGAGCAGGAGCTCAGCCAGGCAGCTGGGGAGGGGCTGAGGGACAGATCTGTGTTCTGCACTCCAGGTACTCCAGCTGAGAGACAAAACAAAACCCCCTGGAGCAGGATGGCGATGGAAGGGCTGGACTCCTCCTGCCCTGAGCCTCTTTTCCACACCCAGGTAGAAAGATGCAGGGTAGGTGTAAGGCACAGCATCTATATCTGTCACTGCAGATGGAGAGACATAAATTACAGGTATAAAAATCCATACTATTTACTTCCTCGCTGGATACAATCAGAAGAGCTCTATACATCTTTATATTTATGTAGCAATAAATACATTAGATAAAAGTAATCTATTCAAGTCACAATTACCTCTTACTCAAATATACCTTGTAACGAATTTGTCTCCTGTTCTGATGGTATATGCTGTGTATTGATATTATTTTGTCTGGTTATTATTAAAAAAAACCCTGTCTCTGCCTCACTCTAATCTTTTCCTTGGCACAACCATTGTTTTAAAAGCCTAGAATGATAATAAAGTATAGGGAAAACACTTAGGAGAGCCATCCATTTCTCAGCCTGTCCTCAGTTAATTAATACTCCACGTTCTCCAGAGAAGAAATCTCAGCTCCTTCACCAAATTAAGGAAGGAGGAGATGCCATAAATATTCTGCTGGGCTGGAGTCGGTTTTGCTTCCATTGCAGTTCTGAGCTCCAGCTCTGTTTGCCTGGAGCCGAGCACGCTCCCTCCCCAGCCTCGAGGAAAAGGGGTTATTTTCCCTTTTTGAGGGATGGAGGGTCCTCCTGTCACTGCTGCCTGAAGAAATAACCCGGCAGCCCCTGCCCCTGGGACCACTGAACCCCCAGCCAAGGGCTCCGTCCCACAGACCTTGGGTTTCACCCGGGATTTGCAGGAGGAACTCCGTATTCCTCGGAGCAGTGCTGGTTACCACTCCTGCCTTTTATGCTGCTTGGTCCTTGCAACGTCCAGTTGAAGCCAGAATTCTGCTAACCCAGCCACTGGGGCTATCTGAGATTCTCCTCTTCGGTCAGAAGGGTTTAAACCACTCCTCATCTGTGTAACCTCTGTGGGCTGGGGAGGGTGAGACTTTCTATAAAAAGAAGTGTCTTCCCCTTTAAGTATTTGGATTCCAAGTGTGCCCTACAGCAGAGAAACATTCATCCCTGTTGGCTCAAACATCAGGAAGGGAGAACAAGGCAGCAGCACCAGTTTAATGCCAGGAGCTCAGTAACGACTTCGGCCTGGTGGTTTTTTCCTTGCTAATTCCCTACAACGTTCCCTCCTTGGCAGTTTTATTTCCCAAAGAGAAAGCAGGGACTTTGTCAGGGAGAAGTTTCCTGATGAGAGATTAGAATCATAACCAAATTAAATGATTGTCTCTGACTAATTAGATTAGTTTAAATTGAATAATGAAACCTTTAGCTGTATTTAATGTAACATGCCTGAAGTCCAACGATTAGTCTGCTGAATGAAGCTAAACAATTAAAAACACAATCTATTTTATAGCTTATTTTATAGGAACAATTGGAAAAACTATTACTGCTGAAATCTGCAGAGGAAATGCACAATTACGAGCCCAAGAGGAGCAGCCAGAGCAGGGAATGTGCAGCAGGGCCAGGTGAGGCACCAGGAAGGACTTGGGCCTTCCTCCCAACCAACACTGGCCAGGTCTGGCATTTATCATTTCATTACTGAGGTCAAGGGGGAAAAAATACCTTAATTCCCAAACATCTTGGTGACATTGGATCAATCTTAAAGTAAAAAAAAAAACCATCAATATTTAATGCATCATGTAAAAATCAGAGGATTATTTTGTGACACGTTTTCATGCCCTGTGTTTGCATGGCCATCAAGGAGGAACTCTGTAATGTACATCCATCAATCCATCCTTTATCCATCCTTTATCCATCCATCCATCCATCCATCCATCCATCCATCCATCCATCCTTTATCCATCCATCCTTTATTTGTCCATCCCTCCATCCACCCATCCTGGGTTTCACGACACAGGGAAATGCTGCAGTGTCATGACAAAGCCCCTGGGAGTGCCTTTGCACCTCGAAGCACCCAAACAATTTTAAAAACGAAGCTTTCAGACACCCAAAGCACAGCCTGGGACTTTGGCAAGCACCCAGCTCACTCCCCAGAATGCATCTCAGGCTCCCAGGCCTTTGAGGCCCTGCCTGAACCAGAACTGTGCTTGAACAGGAAGATGCTGCAGGAACACCAAGTGCAAAAGCCATTTTTGCCCTGATGTCCTTTGTGGATGCTCCCGGTGCTCACACAGAGCTTCCTGCACAGCCTGGCCCAGCCGCACAAACCCCTCGGCACAGAACACGTGGCACACCGTGGAGCTGGGACACACCAGCACTCGGGAGCTTCTCCCTCCTGCAAACCTGCCCGTAAGATCCTTTCCAAACATCACCCCTGAATTCCCAGAGCTGAGCTCCCAGGCCTGTTGGGATATCTGCCCGTTTGGAGTGACTAATCCTATTTTGGAGGTTGCTGGGCAATAGGGCCCTTTTATTTGCTCGGGAGGAAGCTGCAGCATTTCAAGCAGCATGAATTCCAGCCTGCTACAAGTCTCCCAGCTGGCAGAACAGCTTGAACATTCTGTATTTTTGATGAAATCTTTGATCACCTCATTGCAAGATCTGGTTGCCTACTCTCAGCTCTCTGGCAGCTCTGAGCACAACCTGCCATTTCGAGATGGGGTTTGTTCTTTTACGGATTAGGCGTATTAAATAAATAAACCAAACTGTCTTAGAGATCTCCTGATCAATAATGGCACGGGCCCAGGGGCCTGGGAACAGAGCACACAATATTCCAGAGTAAAACCAGTGTCAGTCAGAGCTTCTCGTGCCCTTCTCCTGAGGGAAGGTGCCTGCCCTGCTTTGGTTGAACACAGAAGGCATCGCCGATCCCTCGTTACCTTGGAGATCTTTCCGTTCCCAGGTTACCACCTAAATCACAAGGAAATATGGCCAAGGAATGAGCAGTGGAGGCTCCAGCTTGTTCCTAGAGAACAAGGAGGAAGGCACGTGAAGACCCCAGAAACAACCCCCCAACCCCCCAGCAGAGCCTCGTGCAGCGGGGCAGAGCCTCCCCAGGGAACATTCCTGCAGGTCCAGGAGGACTCCGCTGCTCCCTCCTTGGCCGTCAGGTCCCCAGGACACAGCGAGGAGCTGCCCAGCTCAGAACAGCCCCTCAGCAGCTGCAGTTCAGCCAAGCTGAGATCCCATCCCAGCTGCTGCTGAGGTGCCCTCCTTGTCGACATCGCAGCTTTCGTGTCTGTAGTAGCAAGGGAAAATGAGGTTGTGTGAGTCACACATTAACCATGGGGAAAGGGTTGTGTGGTGCAGGAATTCCTTTGTCAATGTCAGCTGAGACAAACATAAGGAAAAATATACTGCAAAGTGTTTCCTTGAATTATTGTATCAGCTGTGATGTTTATTGCTGCTTGGACTCAGTCCCGAGGATTATTTTAAATAATGAGTTCTTCAGTGGGGACCTTCATTGAAGCAATATTTATATAAACATGGGCTTGATTAAGAGCAAAGAGAAGCCAGCAGGAATTTTCCCCTTGTCTTCAGAGACTTTAAATTACATCCACGTTGCAGGACATTCAGAGAGGCCAATTTCAGATTCCAGCTTCGTGCTGTGTTTGTGAGCATCGGGGCAGCTCAGAAGCAGCAACAAGGGCACGTGAAACAAAAGCTTCCATCAGGTGCCGCTCTGACCATCGAGCTTTCGAAAGGACTGGTACCGAGCTGAATTCTTGGGGAAGTCATGAGGTGGCCAAAGGCACCAGGACTCCTGTCCCTGCTGTTCCCTTCTGCCCCTGGCAGGGTTCCTGTAAAGGTTTCACAGGCAAACAGCCCATGGTGCGAGGCAGGCTTTGGAAGAGCTGTGAATCACCCACCCTTCAGCACGAGGAAAGGTCAATTTTCATCTCTGACAAAGAGCAGAGAGAGGTTTCCAAGTGGTTCACCCGAATTTAGCAATCTGGTCCCAAACTGGAGGGCAGGGGACCAGGCACCCCATCAAGTCTCTGCCAGTGCCTCCATCAGCCACACGTCCCCTCCTCACACAGCAAATCCCAGGCCACGGATCCGATGGCATTTTGGCAAGTCAGAGCCTCTTCTCACGAGCTCCTTCCCCGACTCAGATTTACCAATCAATCAATGGATGCATCCTGATCATAATAAAGCCATCATCTCTGTACACAACCTGTCAGAAATGACAGCTCCTCACTCTAATATTGTGGGAAATACACAGGCTTGGGAGGAGGCACCTGTTGGATCCATGAAGTGGGAGAGAGAGGGAAGAGACTGCAGGAAACTCTCTCGGTGATGGCCCCACCCTGCTGAGGCCAAGCCCACCCCTGAACAGCCACTCTTTAATTAAGGGTTCCTTCTGCCACATGCTCTGCAAATTCCGTTTCTTTTTTGCCTCTTCCCTCAGCCATCACCTAATACAAACCAGTCACTCACATTTCCATGAATCAAAGGAGATAATGTAGCTCTCAGCTACGCTAAAAGATGGCCAGACACATCCAAGATGTTTCAAACTTCATTTGAGGACTAACATAAGTGATTAACAGTTGTCTGTAGCATTAGGAGGCAGGGAGTGGAAGTCCTTTTATCAAATTGTGAGCTGCCAACAACTTCCCGCTGACAAGCTATCTTTAAATTCTTCATAATGCCTCTGCAAAGCCCTAAAGCTCTGTTGAATCCCTCGCCTGCAGTCTCCCTACATCAGCTCTTCCACCTCTTGTCACGGGAAAACGTGGCCACAGCGAGCCGTGGTGTCACGCGTACACAGCGAGGGCTGGGGGACTCGGGTTCCTTCTGTGCTCCAGCTACGGAACAGCAGCAAATTCTCCAGAATCAGGGCTTTTTGCTTGTTCTAAATCTTGCCCAGAGAGATGATGGGGTTGGAGCCAAATCACAAAGCCCCTCAGAACAAACAAGGCCTGGAGGGGCTGCACCACTGGCCCCAGGAATGCAGCCAGGTGAGGGGTCAGTGAGGGCAAAGCCCTGTCAGAGTCTGGCCCCAAAACCACAGCCAGGTGAGGGGTCAGTGAGGGCAGAGCCCTGTGGGTTCCTGGCCCCATGGGCTGGGGCTCCACCAGCACAAACCCCGACTCTTTCCCAGCCTTGGGGATGATTTAACACTCGGCCTGCTCCGTTCTCATCCCATTTGGGAATCCCCTCACTGTTTTTGCCTCGCTCCCAGACCCGCACGTGTGTTCACCGTGTCCTTGGGGAGGAGGGGGGTTTCACACACACAGGTGAACATTGGCTGTGCCCCTGAAGGCAGCGCAGAGCCCCTTCCCTCACCCCCAGCCCTGCACTGGTGGGACGTGGGGCTTGTCTGGGCTTGGCTGATTCCTCTCCCTGGATTAAATCACTCCAAAGCATCAAAGAGCCTCCCCTACCTCACGAGGAACTGCGAGGTTTAATTACTCGGCACAGAGGTATTACGTGTTGTTGCAAAATATTATAATTTAGAGTATTCCATCCCATAATTAACAAATACATCAGGCAACAAGTAAAACCGATCTTAAAAATGAGTAGTTAAATTTTTCTTAATTACATCCACTGAACCGAATCTGCCCCTGAGCAATGCACATGTAATCCCAGTGAAGTCAGTGCAGTTGCACAGAAAACACTAAAATAAAAATAGTCCGTAGTTATCATCTTTGCTGCAGCAATCCTTCCAGTCCCCCACCAAGGCTAGGGACTCCAGCTTTATTTACAGTTTGGAACAGGAACAATAAAGGTGAACTAAGCTGAACTGAGGAACGAGCATGGAAGGAGCTGTGTGGCAGTGGGATTTACACAATGCATAAACAAAGGCTGAATCCTTGTGTAAAATAGGTGTTGGTTGATACCACTTGTAAAGCAGAGCCAAGGGTCTCTGGTGACCAGGCTCCAGGCGATGATGCCTTAGGAAGAATTCCTGTGGCAAAGCCTTAAGAGTTCATGGAGAAATTCCAAACTGCCTGAACATCAAGCTCAGTGCACCAGGGCCCTACAGAAACCTCAGAGTGACACGGAACGGAGGCCACGGTCACCTGCTCTCCATTTCTGCATCCAACCCCCACCCGAAGCACTCCCAGCAAACACGGCACCCCTTCCCTCCTGCTCTCCCTTCCCTCCTGCTCTCCATCCCTTCCCTCCTGCTCTCCATCCCTTCCCTCCTGCTCTCCATCCCTTCCCTCCTGCTCTCCATCCCTTCCCTCCTGCTCTCCATCCCTTCCCTCCTGCTCTCCATCCCTTCCCTCCTGCTCTCCATCCCTTCCCTCCTGCTCTCCATCCCTTCCCTCCTGCTCTCCATCCCTTCCCTCCTGCTCTCCATCCCTTCCCTCCTGCTCTCCATCCCTTCCCTCCTGCTCTCCATCCCTTCCCTCCTGCTCTCCATCCCTTCCCTCCTGCTCTCCATCCCTTCCCTCCTGCTCTCCATCCCTTCCCTCCTGCTCTCCCACTGCTCCTGGGATGGGCACAGGTTGCATTTCAAAACACAAAGCCTGATCCCGCTACCCACACACAGAGCAGAGGCTGCTTTGATTGCAGGGAGGCTGTTCTGAGAGGCAGACAGCAGACAGCTTGAGGAAGGGTGGCAAAATTCAGCTCCTAATTATTAGATTAAAACCTTGAAACAGTTGTCATGTACGAAGGGACAAAGTAGAATTTGGCAAACAGGAAGGGGAAAAAACAAGTCTTCTCATAATGATAAAAAATCCCTGAAGACAACCTTGTCATTTTTTGAGAGCATCTCAACAGCTCCCTGCTTTTATTTTTTTGGTCACTGCTTATCAAAATTTGCATGGCTAGTTAGTGGGTTAATTTAATTATGAGCAGCATTTATGAACAGCCTGATGGGGGATCTGCAGAGGGCAATAGAGTCTGTTCCTGAATTATGAAATTGCGCACACTCGCACATCTGGAAGCCGTCATGGGACGGATCTCTGTCTTGTAAATGCGTGTTGAGTGTTACAATATTTTACTAAGCACTCCCAATCTGTCAAGGTTTACAGGAGAGCAGAGACTGGGAACATTTGGGATCATTTGTGCTTTAGAGCCATTAGCTACTTCCACCCACTTATTGTGACGTTATTAATAGCAAAATAATCTAAAGAGCAGAAGTTGGCTCGCTCGAGACCTGAGATAATAGAAGTGATTTTCACTGAGGGCCCCAGGCAGGGCCCCAGGGCCCAGCTGGAATCCTGGGGAGCACAAACTCATTTGGGGTGAACCGGTGGCGCCTTTGTGGGGACTCTGCTCCTCAGAGGAGTCACCTGCAGCCCCGCCCAGCCCTGCTTCAGGTCTGAGAGGTGGCACCGGAAATCACCAGAGGGGACAAGTGGTGCCGAGCATCCCTCACCCACTGCCCCTCTCAGCAAGAGTCTCTGGTGAGCAGGGCATGGACCCACACTCAGGGACAGACTCAGACTTCATTAAACCCCAGACAGCGCAGCAAGAGCTCCCTGCCGGAACATGTGAGCTGTGACTTAATGCTACTCCTCCTAAAACTCGTTTCCTGGCTAAAATCCAATGTCATTGAGCTCCAGTGACATCCGGGGATGTTTGTGACGATGGGATTGGCACTGCCAGCAGCAAGGGACAGCCTAAATCCTCCTGGACTACAAGACAGACACCAGAATGGCCAATTAAGGCTCTAATCCTGTGCCCAGTCCTAGCCTGGGACACAGGAATGGATTTCATCCCATGGAAAGGAAATCAGGACTTGGCCTGTGAAAGAAACTTTGCATGAAGTTTCTTCATCTTTTGGAGCCGTGGCTCAATGAAAAGGTTTGGAACACTTTGAAACTCCATGGAGCTTTTGGCTTCCTGTTAAGCCATTGCGTGTCTGTTTAATTTAAATCCTCATCCAATCATTAAATAGGGGTGGTTTTTTTAATGGGTCATTATGATGTGATTTATGACATTGGTGTAATTGTCAGAATTACTGTGGGTAATTAAAATATGAAACGATGCTGCCAGAGGCTTCGGTCCCTCTCAGCACCCTCATTAAAAATCAGGAGCTGACCAAATTATAAATAGGCTGGTTTGCACAAGTTCGCAGGGAAAGCTAATTATGAAACTTATCCTTATGCACTCAGAACTCACACCATCAGTCATGCAAATTCTTTGGGTGATTATGCCATTGTATAATCTGGAATGGGATTAGTGGGCCCAGGTGGGTGCAGCTCCAGGTACAACGAGCAGAACGACTGTTCCTTGCAGGGTGAATGGGGATCCCTAAAACTCCTGATGATGGATGTGGGATGAGGGCCTGGAGCAGGGAGAGGTGGTGCACTTTCACATGGAGCAGAGAAAAGAGGCTGAGGAGCACAGGGAGAGGCTCTGCTCTGTAGTGGGAGTCTCAGGGGAACAAGAGAGGCGTGTGAACACAGGGGAAGGGAGCTCCGGGGAGCAGCTGGAATAAACTCTGGATGAGCTGACTGAATTGGTCAGGAGCGGCTGGCTGAGCTCAGAGGGATCGGGGTGCCAAAGGCGGCCGGTGGGACACAAACCCAAGTGAAGGAAAAATCCTGTGCATGAGGGCAGGAAAGGGCTGAGAAGTTTTCTCTCGGCTTTCCAAATATTTTGCTCTCCAGAAGGAAAGGGAATGAAAAAAGGAATAACTGGAGGCCTATTTACAAAATCCAACCCAAACTGAATTTAGGAGTAAATCCCTGATGGACCCTGTCTCCCATCCGAGCGTTTTTAACTCAAATAAACCTAATTAACAGTCCGTGTACTATCAGCTTAACCATCACTCCATCCCGACTGTCCCCCTGACTGAGGAGAAGGCCTCAAAAAAGCACAGCAGGAACAATGGGATTTTCCAACCCACCAAAAAGTGGGATGCAAAATATTACCACCTCTTCCCAACTAACATCAGTTCTCAAAATTCCAGTGTCCAAAATATCTGTTCAGCCGCCTCCCTGCACTTCCCAAGCCGCAGAAATGCCATTTGTGTGCTTCAGGAGGGGCTTTTTTTAGCATCCCACCCCTGACGTGTCTGAGGCACCTAGAGGCATCCACACGTGTCCGAGTTCCCCCAGCCTGGCAGGTCTGGCTGTCGCCGAACGCCCCTTCCACAGCCCTCTCTGCTCCAGCAGCAGCAGCAGAGCGGGGGGACGTGGGGCTGGAGGGGCTCCGAGGGGCCGCTGTGCCCCTCTGCTCCCGCCTGCCCCGAGCCCCCGCCCCGCAGCCCAGGTGCTGCTCAAAAGCACAATGTGCTGCTGACAAAGGAGCTGCCCGCTGGAACAACACTTCCTGCACCTCCATCCCGCTCCTTTTCTCGAGAACACAGCTTTACACTTGTCCTTCATACAAATAACCCGAGGGTGGGAATTATTCAGAAGGCTCGTGTTTGACACCCCATCTGTTCATTTCTGACAGCGATATATAATGTAAGGCTATAAAAACTTGAAAAATAATGCAACATAAAAAGGGATTGACTCGGCTCCAAGAGGCCATAAACGGTAACAAATACCATTGTATGATTTATTTCATGCTGTAATCTTTACAGTAAGTCATCTTTCAGACATTTCCTTGTGACAGGTTTTAATAATATTAATGCCCAGAGCAATCCAAATCATCGCCAATAGACATATTTATCAAGCTGCCAATCCAAGTAAATGAAATTCTATAAGCAATAATGTAACATGTTTAAAGGAAGCTAATAAAACAAGTCAGGAGAGAAATATTACTGCGAAGTATGCTCTCTCTAATCCAGCCCTGGATTTTATACAGCCGAAATGCAAATCTTTCCCTCCATGATTTATTGCTCCAAAAATACCAATGACCTTTCCAGGAGCTCTTGCACAGCCCTTCTCGCACGTCCCTGCAGCCCAGGAGGAATCCTGCTCGGCTGCCTGGCTCTGCCCTGCCTTGCACTGGGGACTGATGGGCACCAGCAAGGAGCAGCGTCTTAAATCTTGAAGATTTATTAAAGACTGACAAGCCTTAACACAGGCTTGGCAACTCAGCAGGTATTTATGAGCAATTATCCAGGCCCCAGATAAGCTGCAATTAACAGGGAGCTAAAACCTGGTTCTTTAACCTGGTTTTCCTCTTCGTGTAGTTCCCTTCTCACTAACCCAGAGCTCAGCCGAGGGGGCTCTGCAGCTGGGCCGAGGGGAAGGAGCCTCGGCAGGGCTGTGCACACGGGGCCCTGCTCACAAACACGCGTTTATGCCTCGCTAGAAACTTAGCAGGAATGGAAAACAAGAGTCAACAACTCAGCAAAACATACACCATTAAATTTGTCACGCCTCAGGCAAGAATGTGTGGAAAACCATGGCTAGTGAAGCAAGCGCATCGATGCAGGGGCTCAGCAGTGCTTGAGGAGCCCTAAAGGCCTTCATGAATCCACTTCTGGAGGAGTTCTGTGGGTCTGAGGGATTTTTGTAGTGGTTTGTGATGACGTCGTTTTAATGACGCTAATTTAGTTCTTCTCCAGGATGTAAAGATCTGCTTGTTGTCAGTGGGAGAACGACGAGAGAAAGGGAGGGATGTACAGGACTCGGTGCAGTGTGGTGGGAGGGATCCTCCCCACCTAGTGCAGGACTCCAGCGGTGCTGGAAGCCCTGAACCCGGCGTGCTCTGAGCCTTACAGCAGGCCAGGCCTCATTCTTTCCCACTACACATTGTTGAGGTCCCCCAAATTATGGTTTGATCACATTTTTCATTGACTGGCCCACATCCAAATCTTATCTCGATCTCAGATGCAAATTTCTGTTCAAAGAATGACTGGAATTTGAGTATTTAGCTGGTTCAGTGTCCCAGTAAACACAGGTGTTTCCACAGAACCCTGGGAAGGGGCAGGAGGTCATTCCAGAAGCACGGACATGTCCCTGTGGGCTCCCCTGGAGCTGGGACCAGCAGTGAAACCCTGCCTGCCCCAGCTCGGGGTGCGCTTTGCCTGCACCAATTAAACGGAGCAGAGACCCGACCCCGGAGCTCCCCTTGGCCCCTACTCTGCTCTGGAAGCGGAAGGTCAGAGCGAGCTCCTCTGTTTGCAGAGCACCCCAGAGGGGCAGCCTGACCTTAACCCGAAAATGGGCAACGGGATGCAGCTCTTTGGGATTCCGGTTCTCCGGGATCACTTTAGAGCTCTGCTGTCACACAGGGTCAGTCCCAGAGAGCTGCGGTCACAGGGACGTTTCCTCTGTGACTTCCAACACCTCATTTCACCCTTCCCCACTCCCCTCCCGCCTTTGTCTGCTCCTTCTGCTTTTGCTGAGAGCTCTTTGAAGCAGGAACTGCCTTTCCCTGTTCAGCATCCACCTAATGGGATCCCGGTCCCAGCAGAAGCCCCAAGGCACTGCTGTAATACAAATAATAAATACTGCAACTAATAATAACGGCACTTTCAAATGTCCTCCCCAGGGAAGGGCTGGAAGACCAGTCCCTGGTGTCATTTAAAACTAAACACCACAAAACAGGCCTGTGTGACTGCCTAGAACACAGAGTCTTTATGATGCGGTGATGGGGAGAATATTGATGGGGAGAGGAACAATTATTCATCGGCATATTTGGCTATTTCTTTAGGAGAATTAAAAATATCTCCTAGTACCTTTTTTGTTCCTCACTGCTAAGCAGCAACAGAGATCTGAGGGAAAATAAATAAATAAATAAGAAATACATAATCCCCAAGGTGTAATCCCAGAGTATGGAAACTCACTTCACTTAAATACCTCCCTCTGGCATAATTGACTTTTCATGTGCATGTTAATAATGATATTTCAGCAGGTTGTGAGGGCTTGTTCTTCTCCCCCCACCTGCTTTGGTAAATTATGTGATTGGGCATGAGGAGAGACACATTATAAATCTAATTATGTTTTCGTTTATATTTAACAAGTCAGCACAATCTGGTGGCTTGTGTGTGTGTGTGTGTTTACTGATATTTCCAGCTGACCCCGGGAGCTGCAGTACAGCAGCCCTGGGCAGCAGTTCCGTGTCCCAGTTCTGAGCTGTCCCTGTGCCATCCTC
>VWPU01001058.1:0-187733 GCA_013398955.1 Callaeas wilsoni | reverse complement strand
AAAGAGGAACTCAAACCCCTACATGCTATATAAAAGCTCTCACTTTACCTGCTTCTTAAATAAATGCTATGTGATTGTCCTACTTTTAGTCATGTTATTTTCAGGCATGTTTTCAGACAATGTAAAACTGTCAAACTAAAATTGTAATTTAGTTTTCCTGCATTTGCCCTATATATATTTACTTAGCCTGAAAATTATGTGACAACTAACACTGGAAACATGGAGCAGTCCTAAACACTTGCTTTTCATTTCTGTCAGTGTGCAGTACAAGTAAGGGTACTTTCAGGGCTATTCTGGGAAGATGTTACAGCACCTCACTCAAAACAACTCCTTTCCCTGCCATCATTCTGTGTATCATTTCTGGCCAAGGGTGAGATCAGCACTGACCATTAAGAGCACATGCAATTTCATATCGAAGCTCTGTCGTATAAAAAGTAATTTTTAAAGCGCTGAAGTCTTTTAAGTGAAGAAATTACTCACTTGGCAAGGAATTTATCATCATTGCTGACTCCTTTCCCAATAGGAAGGAAGATCTTTGTTTCCTTAGAGATATGGTTTTTTTCCATTTCCTTTTGAATATATTCACAAAACCAAAAGAATACAAAACCTAATAGCTGCAGGAAAGCAGCTATATCCTCTTTTATGGCTGCAAGGTCTAACATCTTCCACCTTCAAAGAAGAAGCCTTGGCTACACCATGTAATTCATTAGTCATTATTTCAATACAAGAGATCAAAAAAAGATTCTGCTCGTCACTTTCCAAATCCTTCCCATTAAATACTGGGACAAAGTTGACATCCTTGTCCTTCACTAGAGTAATTCATCGCAGTCAAATGCACAACACAAAAATTGATTTGGTTGCAAAGCACTGCCATTCTGCAGTTCTGAAACTGAGAATTACCTCACTAGGCTTCTGAAAATCCATGGTGTCAATTGTCCCTGACAATCCCTACAGGTTGTGTTGCAGTTCCTGAAAAATTCTGAATATTTTCCTGAAGGGACAGACAGAAATCTCAGACCCTTGGGAGGGCTTTTGAGACATCCTGCAATCCTTACAGCCATGGTGTCCTGCCAGCTGCTGTGAAAAAGCTGTCCAGTGCCTGCAGAGTACTGTCAGTGAGGGCACTGTGGGATGACTGAGGGTGAAAAGGTAAGCGCAGAAGTTACAGGGAAAAATACAGTTGCCACTCCCTGGATGGAGCATGGTGAGTGTCCGACCTCCCACACACAACACAGTCTAAAGGGGGCTAAACAGAGGATGGAGCAGAGACCACAGCCAGGTTCTGTCCAAACCTTTGCAGAGGAGGGAACTCGGTGGTACTTCCTACTTGAAAAGCTGCATAGCACCTGAAAAACCAGGGAGATAAAGGAAGCCCATGGCAAAAGCCCTCTCCGTGGACTGACAGATCCCCATCCCAAGGTTATCTCAGGTACTATACTGACATACCCACCCCAAGGTATGACCACCCCTCACTGAGTAAGGTGTGTGGCTGAAGTCATCAAGCTCCACCTAAATATAAAGAAATAGTATAAAAGTAAGTTAAGAATGGGAAGAAGTCAGGGAAGTCTCCAGAGTAGCTTCTGGGGTCAGTTGACGGGGTGAACCTGTCTTGTCCCCCACAGGGACGCCTGTCGGGCCATGTGCACTGAATGATTTTCTCGAGTTACGTTTTGTTAGGATTGGAGCTTGTCCCTATGTTGCTTTGAATTATATGTTGCTCTGAATATGTTTTTTCAGTCAGATACTATCCCCAGCAATCCTTGAACCCTGACCTGTCACCATTTAATTAACAAAGAATGTTATTCTGTAACCTGTTAATGTGAGTCCTTCAAGGGCATTGACAGAGTAATCAAACATTAAGGGTTTGAGAAAATCTCCTTTCACATGACAGGCAACCTAGACTGCCACCATAGAGATCTGATGGGAAAAGCCCTCAGTGTGGTGTTTCCTCCCTTGAAGCCCTGGACAGTGGCTGCTTGTCAGGCTCTTTCCCAGAGGCTGGTTTGGGGAGAATCATGAGAAATTTGTGTGCGATGAAATGACTGTCTGTAATCATTCACCCACTCACCTTCCTCCACAGAGGATGGCAAAGGCAGAGAGCCTGTGCTTCACTTAGCCCACACAGACATCCCTTTTTCTTTAATGTCCCCATTGAAGGTCCAGGTCTCATGACTTGATCAAAGAATACATATCAAAGTGATTTTTAAAAATGTAACCTTTCTAATCCACCAACATTTAGACTGGCATCGTGACTTAGATCTGCTTCCGTACAGAGACATTGATGAAGACTGTAGTAAGAGCTATAAAAATCTTTTCACATACAAGCAATTTAAGTTTTTAAGAGAAAATCCTAGATTTCCTATGTACATAGTGGTAAAAAATGTGTTGGTACAAAATAATTTTTTAAAGTGCTCTGGACTCTGTACCAGAGTCTGCAAAGGATTAATAAATTGGGATGTGTTTCTCCAGATGCAAATTTGGAAACTGAAGGTGTGGGAAAAACCGGCATTTCTCATCACTGTACAAGTTCCACCAGCCCCCTTCAGACTGGGGGAGCTGATAGATTAACTGCACACGTCACTGAAGACCCCTTCCAGTAAAAAACCCAACATTCCTGTCTGTACAAACCAGCACATTTCTGGCTGGATTTGGGTTTCTGCAGTGATAGAGAAGCAAGCAGGTGGGGAGAGAGGGACTAGTCTGTGCACAGCTCTAAGCTGAGAACTTGTCCCACAGCTTTTATCACCAAACCTTACAAAACTTTTACTTTAAAAACAACCACCACCAGCCTGATTTATTTCTTGAGCCAAATCTATTCCAGTAGGAACCAAACAGCAGCACCTCTAGCAGAAAAGAATAAATTTAATTTTATTTCATATTGCCACTTGACCCCTCCTTCCCACGTCTGAGCCACAAAAGGGCTGATGCCCATTCCTCCTTTGGCAGAATGATAAGATGATCAGCTCCGAAAATGAAATTACTTTGAGAGAATGAAAACCATCTTGCTTTCTCCTCTACTGTTTTGGCCTATTTCATTAATGCTTTCTTTCTCCTTTCTATATCCTGCATGCTTTGGGCTCGGGAAGATACTATTGCCCAGAAAGTGCTGTGTATCTGGATTTTTTTCTAAGATGGAAGGTGTCATGTTTGGACTTGCTTGACTCAAACAAATATTATACAGTGGCCTCTTGGAGGCCCATGTAGTAAATCATTGTTTTAGTTCATTGAAATAAAACAAAACCAACCAAACACCCCAACTGTCATTGGAAAATAGCCCTGAAAAAAAAAAATTTAAGAAGGCAAAGCGCTGGCAATTTAATGAGAAAATGTTGCTGGAATTTTTGATGGTGTTTTTGAAGGATATTCATGAGCAGTGAACTGAATGTTAAAATTTTATTTTTAGGAAAATGTAAGTTTTCTTAGAATATTTGTTCATCACTTCAGGTAGTATCTTCTGGGGTGCTTGTTGTTTTTTAATAAAAGGCAATAACATTTGGAGAAGAAAACCGAAAAAGTTCTAAAACAAAACCAATTAATTTATTGTTTATCCATCAGCAAAAACTATGTTTCTATGAATCTAAAACCTAGGGAGTACTAATATGTGTGTGTTGTGATGTATGTGTGCACTGACATCTGAGGTTTTGTGTAATTGTACTTAAATATTTATCAGTTCCCTTCACAAGTGTCTGCAGAAGCGAGGCAAGAGGCCACCCCACAATTTCATAGGCACGATCAGAATCTCGTCTGGAATAAAGCGAATCCATTAAGTGCCTATCTACAGTATGATATCTTCATAAAATAAATAAAAACAGTACATACTATTTGTGTCTCCCAGTAATGTACCAATAACACTCATATTTGAAGATGTTGCCATGAAAAAAAAACGAAACAAAACAAAAACAACAACGAACAAATGCATGTCTTTTTAAGGTTTTACAGACCTAAAGCTAATGGGCTGGTGCTCAGGCAGCTCCCAGAGCATCTTTCACAGTCCCAATGGGAGCCCTGAGCCCAGCGCTGCAGCTCCCTGGGCTTCCCCCGCGAAAACGCTGCCAGGCTGGAGCGAGGGCTCTCCTGCCCCGAGGGCGGTCCTGCTTGCCTTGCTCCCTGCCTTTGCTCCCTGCCTTTGGCCCGGGGAAGAGCAGGGCACAGCGAGCAGCAGCAGCAGCCGTGAGCAGGGCGGCGGCAGCAGCTCCCACTGCCCCATTCCCTGCGGGAGGATAAAGGCCTCTGGAAGAGAGGAACAATTCTCCTTGTGGAGCCTCGTGGCTGCCTCTGTGTCTTCAGCTCAGCCGTTCAAGCCTTTCTCAGGTTTCCAGTTGTTCAACATTGGCCTCATTTCCAGTGAAGTCGTGGAACTCACTAGTGACAGAGCCCAGCAAACGAGGGGAAAAGGCCTCTATTACGCTTGAAGATACTTATTTAAAAGTCTTTTTTCTTTGGGGAAATGTATTTTGCTAAGTTAGACATTATTATTTTTAATTTTAAATTCAGATATTAAATTGAAGGAATCTGGGTATACCAGCTTTCAGATTATAAAACCCCTGGGAAGTAAGGAAAAACCTGCCTTATCTCGCCTCCCCTGTATTGTTCTGGGTGTAATTGCATTCCTAGGGGATGGCTGATCACCTGACACGGGGCAATAGCAGAGCTGGGTTGTTACCCAGAGCACTTAGTGTGGCTGGGGGAATGCTTCTGATCCTTGGCAAGTCAAGTCTGGTGCCTTGAGGAAAGGGCTGGCGAGAAGAATGCTGTGCTCCCCATCACATGGTGCCACATGACCAGGGGCAGGGTGGAAGGACGTTTCACTGCCACATAAAACAGTGATGCTCAGTCGAGTGATTTTGCCTAAGGAGGAACTTGCGTCCTTGTTTTTTGGTTTTTTTTTTCTCTTTTGCTTTTTTTTTTCTCCTTTCCTCCCGGAAATTCACTCAAGATCTGCTGTAGCAGCAAACCAGGAGCAGATGCTATCATGTGGCTACAGCTGCAATGAATGGCTGCCAGTGTTTTCATGCTGTCCTGAGCCTTGGTGCCCTCTGAGGGGGGAGGATGCTGCAAGGGCAGCCCAGCCAACACAGCTGGTTCCCCACTCTGCACAAAACCAACCCCACCACGTTGTTTTACACCCATGTCTTTAAAACGTGCCTTTTTCAGTAAGCTCAGTAACGCCCACGGTGTGTTTGGTTCTACACACTTTCAAGACTTTCCAGGAGGCTCACAGATGCACAGGTGGGTGGGTACCTCTGTGGAGCCAGCTGGAGAGCAAGGATCCAAGGCCTCCATTTACCCTCTGAGTCCCTCTTAGCTATGGAAAAGCTGATGAAAAACTAGGATAGGACAAGGTTTCATTAACAAAGGTTGTCTTTATTAACAGACTTGTCATTCTCCCACTCTCCAGAGGGAGGAACACATCTCGATCCCTCACGGCTCTTCCTCACTCCTTAAGACACAATTTCCCACCCACAGAATTGAGGGCAGAATCTGCCTGAATTTCATCCCAATGTGACACCACGGCACAAAGAGACCCACAGTGCCCTCGATGCTGCCACATGCCACGGGACAGAGCCCAGGGCAATAATGAGCCGCCACCTTGCCAGCCCTCTCAGCTCCAGGCACTGGCTTTGCAAGGACATAAATGTCCCCTATGGAGAAGCCTGAAAGCTTCAAAAGCTTCTAGCTGCCCCAAAATGTGATGAAACCCAGCGACCAAGAGATGCTGGAGCAGCAGAAAGTCTTCCCATGACTTTCATCACTGGATGGTTTTCCTATAGCTGCATGCTCGAATTTTCTCAGCCTTTTGAAAACTTCACCTACAAAACCCTGTGTGACTTTAGTGCCCTGAATGATTAAGAGTTTGCTTAGAAAGGTGCAGTAAGAGAACCAACTTTCCATACAGCTTACAGCATATCCTAGGGAATATTAACCAGGAAAAGAGATTCATGCTTGCATCCCTGGACTTGGCTCTTCCCTACTTTTCTTTCAGTAAGATTGCATCTTCTTCAGCTGCCAATTTCAATGTCCACACATGTGCATGTCTGTTGCTTAAAGAATTAATAACCAGACGTCATCTGTCCTGTCTTATGTCAACTACCATGTAGTTTAGTGATCTTCCTCTGGGATTACTGTAAAGTTGAGATTCCATAAAAAATTTTAAAATTTTTTAGTGATCTTCCTCTGGGATTACTGTAAAGTTGAGATTCCATAAAAAATTTTAAAATTTTGGAGATCAAATAAATTTTCATCACAGGTACACAGAGGCAAACACTGAAGTATAAGTCAAATATGGTTATCCAGGGGATGAGGGGATCACATTTAACATTTCACTTTCTAGCTCCATGTATTTGATCTACCAGAAGAAGGGCTTAATGAGAGATGTAGTTAGGATTTTGTTATTCAGACATGTGCACCTCGTAAACGCAGAGCTGTGGTATGCAAGAAATCTGCCTATTCATGTTGTTTATTATTTTATTAGTGCTCATATTTCAGCTTTGCAATTAGGCTGAACATCTGGCCAAATAAAATAGTAATTAAACATAGGAGGCTGGCAGGTCAAATACAGTTCCATATGTCCTCTTCCACCAACAGAAAACGACTAGGAGTGTTTAAGAAAGTACTGCAGTATATGAGAAAGCACTTTTCCCAGAAGTTTTCATTTTATCTTCGAGTGCTTAAAAATAAGTTTGGTGACTACAGAGAACTTACTGTGTGTGGTGGGATTTGATAAGCTGGCTGGAAGGCCAGGAAAGTGTTTAATAGAGGCAATACTGCCCTGTATGTATAGATATCCTCTTCATGTGATTCCACTACACTAATTATATTTCAGTGCACAGGTTCAACTACCTTTTTATTTTTATTTTAATTAACATTTTTTCCCTTTGATAAATTCAGGAAGGCTTTGTTGTGCTCTAATACACCCAAAATGCAAGAAGCTATAGCTGACAACTGCTGTACTCATGAAACAACACTTTATCTACGTATATTTTATTAGACAGTATCTGATCCAGCTTTACTTCTGTTTACTTCTCCTCTGAGTCACACCCTGCTGCTCCAGAGAAACAGCTGCCCTCCTGCTCGAGAAGGGAAGAGCTGGGTGACTGTGGAAGTGAGTCCTTCCCACAGACAGTGTAAGATGAAGATCACAGACTCTGCCTGCACCTGTGGACTTCAGCATTGGCAAGGGCTCTCCCTTGTTAACCCAAGCCATGGTGGAAACACATCTTAGAAAACAAATACGAGGCCAGAGACGAGCGCTTCCCGCATTCCCCAGGTCAGCACTCATGGCAACCAAGCAGGTACGAATCACCATCAGAACGAAAGCCAGGATGTTCTTCTGTGTGCTGATAAGCACAAGGGTCTCTCAGCAGTGGGTGGCACACTCAAGAAGGCAGCAGACAGGTTGGTGTCACAGCTATGCTGCCCAGGATGTGGTGTCCGTAGTTTGCCCTTGCTGACCCTTGGAGGACATCAGTTCCCTCAAAATGAAGCTGGCTGTGGTGGCCTGCAGCTGCCCCCTCATGTGCATGCAGCAAGCACAGGCAGCAGGGACAGTCAGGAGATGGGCCTCAAAAACGTGCTCCCGGGGGAAGGGAGGGGCATCTGCTGCAATCCTTGAAGAAGGCAATGTTTTGCCTGATTTGTTGACTAGTGAAGCAAGAACAAGGTTTGTGTAAGGTGAAATCAAATGTGGTCATGGTTACACATGGGTAGAATCAATTATCATCCAATTTTAAGCTGTGAAGGAATGCATCCTTCATCCACTGGAGGCTGGGAATAGCAGGTAAGGAAACTCTCCTCACACATACTTCTTTTATAAGTAAAAACCCATCATCAGTCTACTCCACAATGCCCCCTATCAATTTCTAGATGCATCAAAATTAGGTCATTTTTCTTTCTTAGGCTCTCAGATGACTCCTAATTTTACCTGATGACATCCCACTAGATTGCTAATACACAGACACACCACACTCACCCCAATGACAACCTTGAAAGAACAAGAAAAAGAGAGGAGCAAAGCCTGGCCTTTGCACAAGGCTGTCCCAGAATGGGAGGGCTCCAGTGCCAGCAGCCACCTGGCACTGCTCAGGGGGTGCTCACAGCTTTGGGGGGCCAGGACTGGAGCACCCCATCTGTCCCTGTCCCACACACATGCCCTGGAGCAGTGAAGGGAGGGAGGCATTAGTCATTCAGTCATCTCACAGGGCCTCTTGCTACAGCCTGTCGCCTCCCAAGTGCTTTCGTGCCACGTAACGGTTCCTGTGAAGACAGAGACTGTTTATTTTGGTTTAAGGTTTTGCAGCTTGGCCCACACCACAGCATCTGAAAAGGTTTACTAACAATTCCACCTCCACCTTTTTCCTGCTCTTTGGACCTCAGTTGTGACAAGTATTGCACTGAAAAATGGTCTCTGGTTCAAAAGGCTCAGTACAATCTGCTCATAAATCCGTGTGCTGTCTCTTTATACTTTGGTAGGTAGCAAATGACTGTGATGAAAAGAAAGGGTCTGGTGATCTGCCAGTAGTTCTGACAAAGAGAGCAGCAATAAAAAGCCATAAAGCCATGAAAGTTTCCACAGGGCACAGTGTAAAAGCCTAAATAGTTGTCCAATCATTGTTTAACACCTTTGTATCAAACAATTAGCTCAAGAAGCTGATTTATTTAAATTAGGCAATCAATATTTTTCACTATTGTTTCTGCTGATCCTGAATTGCTAACCTTCCCAAGATTTCCCTGAGTAACCCGGGAACTTAAGCTTCATGTTACTTTTGCATTAACCTTTCAGCTGTCTTTAATTTTTATTATTATTATTTTTAGGGGGTTTTTTTTGCAACAGCTGAAACTGAACTGTGTCGGAAAAGAAAGGTGGAAACAGCGAAGGAAGTTCAGCCAAAGTGGATGTGGGCAGGATTTAAAGCCCAGCTCTGGCCACATGCTGAAGAAAGGGAGGGCGATTACTTGGGCTCAAGGGGCTTCCACCATGCCATCAGCCAAACTGTCCTGTAGACAGCTTCCAGCACAACCACATAAGTCATATTACTTCTACTTTTGATATGAAGTCAAAAGCTTAGGCTAGACATGGTCATCATTGTTTTTTAACTTTCAACCAATCTGGGGAATTGTTTGGATATAGGTACCTGGGGCACTGCACAAAAAGAGGTGCATATCTGAGAAGAGAAGGAAAATGGATTTAATGTCTCTTCATTCAGCACATGAAGGTATAATACAGAGTACTCCTCAGAGAACGGATTATTGATTCCACTTGTTCTGTTTTATGATGAGCGCTCAGAGCATGGAAGTGTTTTATGCAAATGTTATCTCTTAATGCACCTGCCCCAGCAGTCATAGTCCTGTTAGGTGAGTACACATAGGGATCAGACTGAATCCATACTAAAAAATAGTTTGAAGGTTTATTTTTTCTTGAACCTGGCATGAACTGGAATCTTTATTCTGAAGTGCTCATGGAGCCTGTGCTGGGCTTGATTTTTTTAAAATAAAGCCTTTCAGCTCCCTAGATAAAACCACACCAAAAATTCACATACACAAGCTAAAAGAGGACTGTGTCAGTGAGAGTCTACACAAACAGGAAATATTTGTGCTTAAGTCAGAGTCTGCAGTCACTAATGCTTTACCAGACTGTCAAGGCTGGAAATGGTGCCTCAGAAATCCTAGAGCTGTAATTCTGCATGAGGAATTTTATGCTGAGCAAGACGAGCAAGGCAACACATTTAAAAACCCAACATATTAATAGTCCATTTATTTAATCAAAAGACTCTTCTACCACAAAGAGGTTACAAGAAAGATTAAAACAAAATGAATTAAAATTAATCATAAGTAACAAATATCTTTGCAGAGATATACTCTTGCTGAAAAAGGTTCAAGCCTTTATACCTGTTCACATGTCTCCTAGAAGGCAAATGAAGACATAAACCATATCTCTCTGTCTCACACGCTCTCTCACACAGTCTCACAAGTTACAGGAAATGACATCAAGCCATTGAGCACAAACCTAATTCCAGAGGACGCAATGATTCACACATTGACGTGGTTTTATGAGTATTAACAATGTGAAAAGTTACATCCAGGAACAGTTAGATCCAGCTCTGCACATAAAAACTACCAGCCCTGGTAGATGGGCGAGCTTCTGGTTAATCTCTCGTCACTGCTGGTGTTACCTTCAGACAACATGCTTATGGCCTCGTCAGTCTGCTGGCTGTCAGTTGTCGAGATCTTCTTGGAGTCATGGATGTTGCTTTGGTAGTTCACTGGTGAGGGATAGGTATTTTCCCCCACAGTTGATGAGGACATCGATTCCCAGGGTATTTCTCTTTTTCGCCATTTCAGGTCCACTCTCCATCCGGTCCAGCCATAGAAAGCTAACGTGAAGAGAAAGCCCTGCATGGGATTAAGAACTCCCTAGGAAAGAAAAGTGCAACAGGAGTTACACCAGCAAGGAAGACTTCATCCTCAACTCCAGCAATATGATTTGCTTGTATTAAAACTTCCCTTTCACTGAATGATTGCTGACTTTAAAATATGCTGTTTGCATGCAAATAAAAATTTTGTCATCGCAGACACTAACAAATAACAGAAAAATACCATGACCTGTTTTCCAAAATGCTGAGGCCATAACAGTAAGCAGTAAGCACTAAATGATTTTCTAGCATGAAGTTTAGCCAGTCAATCCCTTGGTGTGTTTTTAGCTTTCCCCACAAGCTCTGGCCTTTTTTATTCACAAAAGCACATATATATTTCATTACAAGTCAAGTCAAATATATGAGAGGAGACACTAGCATAGACAGTCAAGCTTTTAAAAATAGCAGGAATTGATCTGTCTGGAATTGCTTTAGATTCTTGAGCCAGTGAAAATGTCCATCAAAGTGGGATGGAAAAATGGGGAGAGGCACTGAAAAAGAAAATCCCAAGTGATCGCCAAAAAATTTGTCTCTGCTCCCAGTGCCATGAGAGGCTTAACAAATTAATGGCTTTAGATGCTTCCATTTTTCTCGTAGGAAAAGAAGGAAATTATTTTTACTGCCAATTTAAGACACAGGTCAGTCTCCAGGACTTGACCTCTTGCTCTTCAGGTGAGCAAGAGCAATGGCCCTGTCACATGAATGTGTTCACTCCTTGTCAGGGGAGGGGGAGGTTGTATCACATCAGATGCATCGCTTAATCCTTCAGTATCAAACTGCTCAAATGCTGAATTACACAAATCATGCTCAGGCCTTACACCTATTTAACAACCCCAGGATAAATTCTCTTGGAAAATGAACCTGCACTCTCACCTCTGAAAAATCCCTTGTCAAATATTCTAATAGGAGAAAAGAGGCTACAGTGAGAGACCAGCATCTCACAGGTATTTTTGGTGCCTTGTGTGAAAGATTTTTCACCTATTTGTTCCCAAATAATGATCCAAATGTCATGACATAAGATGCAATCATTCTTTATAATAATCAAATAAACACCCTAGTTGCAAACAGAGAATTTCCATGAAATGCCCACTTAATTGGGAAATCTTCAGGAAGTGTGAGCTAAAACTTTGCAGCTTGCATTATGGCAGAGTTTAGCAAGGTTAGGCTAGAAATCATTGTAGTTATCTGTTCTGGATCTTAAAATGGGTAGTGATAGCTCAAAGAGAGAGTGCATACTCCAGTAAATGGGAGAAAAAGTTGGCCTCTAAGACATTTTTTGCAAAGTTTACATGTGAAAAGCACTCCCATTGACTGCTCATTCCTTTCTCTTACTTTCTGCTTTTCTTCCTTGATTTTCAGAGTGTTTATATCCCTCAAAATCATAAACTCCACCCTACACTGGTGTTGTTCCACCAGTCTTACAACAGCGATTTCTAAGACTAAGCAATGTCACAGCTGACCCACCATTATAATCCAGGTGATCAGTGCAGCACTTCTGATGTTTTTCAGGGGCATTTCATTGATATCTGGCTGCATTTCGAGGTAGAACAAAAGGGTCTCGTTGATGATATTGGATGACCAGCTATGGGAGGAGCAAAGAACAGGACAGTTACATATGGATGTGCACATAAAATATGTTTTACCCTCAAATTATAGAAATTAAGATCACTCTAAGGACAGTAAGATTTTTTAATCATAGCATCACTAAGGTTAGAAAAGACTTCTAAGATGATTAGGTCCAAGATGGTTGGATTTCTTGTTAAATCTCAATCTGAAGGGACCAGTAGGTCTCTGAGATCATGGTCAAGGACCAGACACCTACCTACTCACCCAGGCCTAGACAATATAAGTTAATATAAGAAAAAAAAAATCTGATAATTCTAGCGTGCTGCAGAACAGTAAATTGCAGAATAAAACTGAGATGAGAAGGAAGTGTGATCCATAATAGGAACATCATGCATGCTGACTTCTTTTGCTTGTGCCTTAGAAGAGCTGTGCTCACAGACAAGGAACCCAAATATATGCACATGTTGTTGTAAAAGGCTGCAGGATTTCCAGCTGGAGTTAGAATTTCAGGGTTAGATTAAAGACTTCCAAAATGTCCTTTAAAAAACACTACAAAGCAACACAAAAGTTGACTTTCAAATCCTTGAAAATGCTAACAATTATTTTGATTAAAGGTAATATCTGTTTCCAAATACGGATGAGCATAATCAAGCCTCATTTAGTGAAAGAAACTGAGTATGTTCTACACTAAAGAGAGGTTGTAGCAAATGACTGTAAGTTCCTATGACATCTAAACAGTGAGACAAGCCTTTCTTTATAGTTGTACTGCAGCTTCAGAAAGTAAAGCGTCAGAGTCCATGTCATACTTTCTAAGGGATTTTATATATATATGTCCTTTGCACAAATATATTTTTATCACAATGTAATACCTCCTGTTCTCCCCTCCGAAATCTGTAGGCATCTCTTCTACCCTATCTTGCCCCAACCTTCTGTCTTTGACTACAGCATTTCATATTTCACTTCTGGGATGAAAGGGAATGTTCCCTATGCTTCTGAGATGAGACTGCCTCAGTCTTTCCCTCCAGTAACCTTTGAGAAAGTTTTTACACTCCAAAGCTTATGTTTCATTACAGCAAAATCCTAAACTGGAGCTGTGATTTTACTTTTTATTAGGAAAGCCCAGAATGAGACAGAATGGAAATAAACAAATGTCCCCACAATGTCCATGAGAAATTTGCCTTTCCTTTCAAGCTTGTTCCCAGATAATCAAGCTGGCCACCATTCCTTAGGTTGCAATGCATTTCTGTGGTGCCTCTGGGCTTGTTCTTTCCACAGCCCTGGGAGTTTGGCTGAATCTCTGCTCCTTATTATTTCAGCAATTTCCAGGAAGCCATGCTGCAGGATCCTTCACTGCTGTCTCTCACTCCCTTCTCTGCTGGCCACCCCACCCTTCACATTGGAAACTTCACTTCCAAGCCAAGCGGACTCAGTTATTCCCCCCAAAAAGATAATCATTTCCTTTCAGAGCACTCCAGTAGACAGCAGCCAAGAGAAGATAAAACAGGCAGCCTTTCTCCCTGCTCAGCCTTTTAAAGCAATGTAACATGCTTTAATACACCTGTGTATAAAAAGTTAAGTAGATGTGGAGACTGCTCAGTTTGGCCCACTCATTTCACTACTCCAGAACCATTTCCTGTTGTCCCACTCCTCTCCCCCCTATCTCTTTTCTGTCCTATGCCAAAGTACTATTTTCATGGAGGAAGATAGAATGTTAAAAAAAAAGATTAAATAATCAAAATTTTCACACACAATCATATGGAGTTTTCTTTTCTGGCATTTCCTTTATTTCCAGTAAATATCCATAGTTTTTTCAGACACTTGAGAACTGCAGAGCACAGAGGTGGCTGCATTGTATGATCATAGTCAGAGCCATGAAGCCAGACTTAGAAGCATATTTATTGTAGGTTTTCAGTGATGTGTTTGGTGACAAGAGGCTCTGAGAAGTGTTGATTACAGAAAGCCATCTCTCAGCCCACAGAGCTGGGAGCCTGCTGTACCAGACAGCTTCAGTCTATGCTCAACCTACTGGGAGTTTTTTGCTATTGTTTCTTGCTGCTTTTGCTTTTCTGTTGGTTAAACATTTTATCATTTCCTCACAGCCTTGCAATGTTACAGGAGTGATTCAGCTCCTTTTTGAACTAATTTAGAACTGCTTCTTCCGTAGATACCTTCCCTTCCAAGCATAAAGACAAACCAGTGAAGCAACCCGTCAGTCTTTAGTCTTGTCCCTGACTCTCTCCCTCTGGGAAAAAAGCAGTTTAAAACAAAATAATGCACCTCTTACCAAATAACAAACACCAGCATAATTTTGAAGAAGCGCATCTGGATCTCTGTCCCCAGACGTCTTTCATTCTCTGTGTAAATCCCTTGCCTCCCTTTCAGTAAGGAGGCAACTGAAAAGTATACAATTATGTTCATTAATATATGCACATCTCATTAGTTTAGGAAGAAAAAACCAGAAGATAGAGGCCTGAAAGAGAGAACAAAGGAATGGATGGATTTGTCTCCAGCAGCTGTTCAGAAGCTGGAAGAACCATTTTCAAGGAATCTCACATGTAGCCTAAAACTGAAGGAAAATAATTACACACAGCTGGATTCCTAAAATGAAAGGTATCCCACTAGACGGTTTTTCTTCTTTCAGTCCCACTGAAAATATTAAACAGTATGGTCAACATACTTCTATTTTATAACAAAAGGTATCTGTACCTTCTATATAACGTGTGATATAATTATATACTTACCATGTGATGTTTAAATAGAATCTTCTATCCTATTATGCATATTGTTCTTCATTGTGTCATTGATACAGCATTAGCTGCACCTCTAAAACTTGAAAATGTAATGTCAGCAAAAAAACTTATGCCACATGCTGTTCAGATATCACAAGGAATATACAAATGCACGAACAAATATACAAAGAACGACTTTTTAAAAGAACAACTAGTTCTTTGAAAATGAGTATGACTGAATGACAGAGGATGGATGGGATAAAGACTGATCTGAAAATACTTGACTTTCTCCAGCTTTTTATATAATCAACATGTAGATAAATACAGGTACTGCAAACATCTAGCAACGATCATATTACATGCAAAGAATGCATTGAATCCTTGGCTTTTTTTCAGTCTCATTCCTTCCAAGTACTGGATAACAAATTGAACTGGAACATCAAGATCCCATCTGAGCTGTGTACAATTCCCATTTGTTTCACAATCTCAGAATCGGAAGTGACAAAATTCTGATCACATTTGATTGTATTTTTTGCTCCAGGGCTATCAAGAAGTTAAATGAACTCTCAGATCTCACGAACTAGAATAAATTACATTCCAAAGTCGACGTTGGTACCAAAACTACAGTAGAGTTAAGCATCCACTGTACATTGCCTCCAAAGCTTTAAATCAAGTAACGCGGAAACATGTTTGCCCATCTGCAGTTAGAGGTTAATAACAGACTAGCTTGAGTGTGTCATCAGAGTGTGTCTCTAGGACAAATTCCCCATCAAAATGGTGTCTTCATTTCAATAGGCAACTGCTTCCCTCCCTTTGCTGTATCTTTATGATTAACAAAGAGCTGTCACACATCACTGAGTACAAAGGCATAACTTTCTACAGCACTGTTATGTTGCTAAATAACACAGATTGATTGATGCTGGCCATTAGGAACATACCTGCTGATACTGTCTTCCTAAACAGGATTGGGTTGGCCACAAGCACTAGCAGGAGTGGGACATAGGTTGTGATGTAATGTGGGATTGCGTGTTCCAAGCCATCTTCACAGCTGAGAAGAAATCATTAAAAGATTATGCCTTTTTTTCCCCATAGCTCACAGTTCTGGCTATTCCATCTATGTCACCTTTAACTTTAAAAAAAGAAAGGAATGAAGCAAACAGATGCAAAAATTTTAATTCATAGACCTTTACCACCAGTTTACATGGGACATAAAGTTGATTTTAAACATGCGTTGTCTGTGGATTTTTCTCAAACTGAAGGGAAAGCTAAAACCAGGAGTGGAAAAGGGTAGCTCATAACAGAAGCTGTATCACAGAACACTCAAGTGCCTGTATTGCCTGGCACATTTCTTCAGGGCCCCCTGAAGCCCAGGTATTTCGAGCATGCTCACTGACTCAGCGGGACATCCTTGGCAAAGATCAAAATGCTCAGCTTTTGAATGTCTGCCTCTAAAGCTGACCAAAGACATTCAAACGACCAGAGAGAGCCACGATTTCACGGTCTGTTCCCAGAGCCTGCTCACCTGGAGAGAGAAGGGTAGTAGAGCAGAGCAATCCCCTCCACGCAGAGCATCACTGCAAGGCCCCACGTCATCATGTGGTACAGCACAATCGTACTGCAAGCAACAAACACGACAGGCACAGTTAAAGATATCAAACCTCACACTTCCCACACTGCAAGGCAAAAATAGGACCCTCACTGAAGAAGAGCTTTACAGATAGGAAATGGTGCAGAAGAACACTGGCAGTACATTAAACTAAGGAAAGCGGCGGGGGGAGACTGTAAGGTGGAGGGGACAAGACTTCTTCCCTACCCCTGAAATTGAGAAGGAACCTCTGCATCTTTCATTTCTCCTACAGAGAGCAAATTAGCAGATTAAAATTTAAGAATGGAGCTGAACACTCAAATAAACCATCCTTTTGTGATTTGAAGAAAATAATGTTTAACTTTCAGAGCTGGATACTGCTCCTGTCTTAGGGAGATTCAGATCTGTGTTTGTAGAAAGTCTTTTGGTGTTTACTCTGATCTAAGAATCAAGCCCAAATACACATGATTTTTGGTTAACAAGGATGGGGGAAGGAGGCAGGTTCCAGCTCTTTGACTAGAACTATAGGTCTTTACAAAATAAGGTTTATCCTCAACAGTCTAAAGTTAACTCCAAAAGCCCCATTTTGGTTAAACCTGCAGAAGAACCATATCCTTAGTACCTGACTGCTCTGTATCATCTGGCAACAGAGGCACATAATTCCATGTTGAGCAGTAGCAACTGAAGCTTACTTTGCTCTTCTAACAACCAACTTAGAGACATCTTATATTTTCTGTCTGTCTTTAAAGCATGGTACTTTCCAGAGGGTTTAGGTTCTTCTGTTAGAGGCATTGCAGAAAAATATATGGTAAATACATATTTTTCTTCTGATGGACTTTAAAAGTGTGATCAGAAGGGCAATAATGACCACACTCACTGAGAAATGGATAAAATAAAAAATCTGAGAAAAAGAAAAAAAAAAGGGAATTAACTATATGAAATTAACTGTATGAAATTCAGGACTTTCCCCCTCTGAATTTTTCATTTTCAGGATAATACACATTTTTGCTTCAAGAATCAGTTTCAGGTACAGAGTAGGGACAAAAATAGTCATCTCACTGCTATAAAGTTTATAGACCAAAATTTGCTCCATATTTTTCCAAAGGTTAAATGAATACATTTAAATTCAAGTTGGACATAAATCGGTATCTGAGCATTGCCCTGGCAATTTAAGCACTTAGAACACCACTCATCCCTTTCATTACCTAGTAACTATATGAGCATCAGATGGTTGTACAAGCCTCACTTGCACCCTTAGACAGCTGCAGACAGAGACATACAGTGTTGGGGGGAAAAAAACAAATTCAGAGCTTTAACTCTGGTACCTCAGTCCAGCTGATCTTCTCACCACCAAGTAAGAATCAACAGCATAGCAAAACAACCACCAGAAGCCAGCACTATATAACAGCTGGATCCACATCTAGAGGGGAAAGAAGTGCCAAATGTCACAGCTGCTTCTCCAGTACCACTGAGGCAGGGAAGGGACTCAAACCTTTGGCCTGGTGATTTGTTCTTTAAATGTGTGTATTTTTCAGAGGAGATTATGAAGTATAAGATCTTACTCAAAATCACAGGAACAGCATTGTTGTAGCCTATGGGTGAAGTTGTAGGTAAACTGAACAGTGTTTGCTTTCACAGCTTATTTTCTTATATAGAAAACCTGTCATTTACCTCTCTGTTCCTAACCTGAATGTCGTAAGTGAAGCCCACAGAAATTTATAGTGAGGATGTTTTAATTTTAGGTTAAAATTTCAGTTGTTTCTCAGTAGCTGAGGCACAAAAATATAACTGAGGTCAGACAGTCACACCACAGTGTGCCTATGCATTGTGGGTTCTGCATATGATGGGTGTTTTCTCCATGCACAAGATGGTTGTCAAGAAAAAAAGATAATTAATGAGAAAATCACTTACCCTCTGGAAAAATATCCCTACTGAACTCCCTGACTGATTTCTTCAACAAAAATCCAAAGCAAACAGGTTCAAGTCAAGCTAAATTCCACAGCATTCTTGAGCTGACGCTATGCATTTTTCCCATGAGCTTATATAAGATAAGTGACCTTTCTTTGCCACTGTATATAAATTCCACATTTCTTCCCCATAGGAGCTGGCTCTTTGTAATAGTCTGGGACTGTTTTAATATTCATGTTATCTTCCCTCCAAGCCGTCTTTCAGTTCTTATCTGAATATCCTTTATCGCAGCTCCATAGTAGCATCATTTTACATCTGGAAATCAACATACTTGTTACTGAGCCAAACGTCGGTGAATAGAGATCTAGCACTCCTTCCTCCAAAAGGCAAATCAAGCTGGGAAATATTTCCTTTCACCATGGGTGTAGACCCTACCTCTAGTCATTTGTGGCATGAATTATTCAGTATTTAATTCAAACACCATGACATTTTCCTAGTGCAAAGGAGGCAGAAAATAAATTCCCAGTCTTTCTTCTAATGCCCTTTACCCACAGAACTCAGCACATAACTTCATCCTCACATTTACATATTTGCTGCAGTTGAAAAATGCACAATTTACTACCCATACACACACACATATGCATAAATAAACTGCAGCATCTTTCCAGAAAATCCAACACAGACAAAACTGTCTCCAAAAATAATATAAATCAGATGCACTTAAACCCTAAAGCTTCATATGATATCTTACTTAGCAAAATGACACATCTTGCTACAGTGCCTGAAAGGGTACCCTTCTGCAAACCATTCAAGGGCGATGTCTAAAACCTTCACTATTTGGAGTTTGTATAGGCTTGTGGTTAAGAGAAATAAAACAATAGTACTAAAAGAAAAATAAAATAGAATTTGAAACATTGTATTAACTCACGTGAGAATATGTTAGGAGAAATGAGTGGAAGAAGGGTTATTTTTCATTCCAATATACTTGAATCTAAATTTAAAGTGGCTCAAATTACAGTGTTTCCTGGAGCCCAAGTAAGGGAAAATAAAAATTGTGGTAGACCACTACGTTGCTCACCATCTAACCTGAAATTCAAATGAAAAACAAACAGTCTGCATACAGTACCCTGTCATGTTTAAAAATACTTTTTTCTGTGTTATGGGCCAGAAAGTGAAACTTGAGGAGAAACAGGTTTCGAATAGGACATTCTTGCTGCAAGATACTGAGGTTGTTGGTTCTTCCTCAAAGAAAAAACCAAAAATATTTGCATCTAATAAGCAAAACTTACACATGTGATAGAATTGAGACTTGATAGATGTATACAATTTATATTGATGTCCCTGGCACAAAACTATCCTGTTTGAAACTGCCGTTATATAGGCATATAAAGCACAGTGAGTTCAATTTGGCACATACTGCTTTATTTTAGAACTACTGGAGCTGAATAATTTTCTTTACATGCAACCTACCCCTTTCTACATTGTAAACTTTGAATTACAAAGCTAATACTGCTATTGCTCATGCATTAATTCATCGAGGACCCCACATTCCTATTGCATCTGGGTAAAGTGACCATCTGTCTTACTTGTCATTCTCAATGTTTTGGTAAAAATTGTGACCTTCATTCTTGTACAGTAAGCTCAAATTACATGTCTCAGTATTGAGATTTTAAAATTTGGAACTGAGTTTCAATCTGTACTTTTGGAATGAGTTTACATTTTCTTATTCTTGAGTTTCAATCCAGAAGATATCTAATTAGACTTTGCCAGATGCAGTCATTGAGCCCCAGCAATCTGAGCTGAAATCCTTCATGGCAGGGACAGACCTTCTGCCAGCAGATTTGTGGCTTTGAGTATATTTCTCCTGCTGTCCCTCTGTGTCTAAAACACACACGCTCATCCACAAAAGCTAATTTGAGCTACCCAAGCTGCTGGTTTTGGGAGGTCCCAGCCTGCCACACAGGCTGCGGTTTCTGACAGAGAAGAGGGACAGATAACCTCAGGCTGCCAGTGCAACAGAGCCACCGGGGCGTTCGTGGTGCTGTGCCAGCACAAACCCAAACAATGCTTCACAGTCCTTTTGGGGTTGCTTATATCCTTATGGCTCCACGTCCCTGACTTTGGTGTACTCCACTCCCCTGGCACTCCTGCGACGAGTGAATACCGCCGAATTCCCGGGATCAGTCTGACCCGTGCTGCCCTGCATCCCTACGCACACCACATGGCACCATCACCACCCTGCCCGCCCCGAGCCAGGCTCTCAGAGGGAGGCATGAACGCACTTGCAGGGGTGTGGCAGAGGCTGAAACCATCATATCTAGGCTCTGACTCACAGCCACATTTCCTTTTGGACACAGCAGTTTTCCTTTCAGATTCCCCCTGTGGAGGGACTCTTAATTGGGAGCAGAAGAAGGGGGGGGATGATCTCTGTACCTACCGCGCTCCCCACGCAGAAAGTGGAAGGCCACACGTCAGTCCCATTCACCACAGAAATGTTAGCTATGAAGCCTGGGAAGCCTAGCCATACACTTGACCTGAAGATCATACCTAAAGAAAAAAAAATGTATTAATGCTTTGAATCTGCTGGTGTGATTTGAGTCACATGCTTTGCCCCAGCCACATATTTCACATCGCAGCCCAGATTTTGTGCGTCTGCAGGAAAGTGATGGCTGCAAAGGAGCACAGCAGGGACAACCATGCTATTTAAATGTCAGTGTAATCAATCAGGGAAAGTAGCCCCAAGAGACGGAAGCTGCTGGGACTTCAAATGTTACATAGATTAGAATCTCACTTAGCTAGAAATGCTGCCACATGCTTCCCTAACATAAACTGGGTAGCATTTAACAGATTGACATAAAACACTAAATAACTATTTATCAGCATATATTCATACACTGATATACACTTCTCTATAAAATCCCGCATTGCAGAAAAGGAGTTATTTTTTACTTTTCTCTGCCTTCATTCTACAAGCAGCTCTTTTCCTCTGTCACAAGACTGAACAAAGCAGTGCTTCTGAATTAGGTAACAACAATGCCCCTTTTAAAAATGAACTTAGAGTTTGTTAGTGAGGTTTTCTGGGTTTGATTGAAATAAAGCACCAACAGGAAACAGAACAAAATGACCAGGTTTCCACCAAGAATGAACTGTTTTTCACTCACCGAAGTGAGTCTAATAGAAAAACAACAATGGATAACTAGTTTGAGTTTGCCAGTGAAAGAGGAAGGGAGAAAAATTACTTTATCTGTTGTTGGCCTTATCTGACTGAAAGGACCTTTTCTAGGTGCATGCACATGTGTATTTTCCATATGTCTTTCTTTATTTCCCCTATAATCTTTGGTTTCGTATCAGGTACTGTGAGAGAACCTGGCTGGGTATGAAAGGGGAAAAGACACATGGATACATGGACACACACAGAGCCCCCAGCAGTGAGACAAAACAGCACTACTTCTATTACCAAATGTGAGAGGAAAAAATGCTAGTGTAGAAACAAACTTGTCCTGTATTTTCCTAGCATGTGTCATGGTAATTTATACCCAATTTGGCAGTAAGTGACTGATGGGAAAAATGACCAAATGACTGATGGGACAGCTCAAAACAAACTAGTTTCATTTTGACTCATGCATTCTGTTTTAGTCTCTGCTGGTTTATTCCTCCAGACGATCAGCCAGGGTCTGGGCAGCAGGTTGTCCTTGATAAGGTAGCTTTACTCACATTTCAAAAGCCTGTGTCCAGCATGATCCGCGTGCAGCTGCAAGTCAAACTCATTTGCTGTCAATGTGATGTGCCCAGAAAAGCAGCTGGCACATGAGCAAGAGGCACACTTGGTCCAAAAGGATTGAAGGACATTGAGGATTGTGGTTTTCAAATGCAGTCCTACGGATTGGCTAAATGTTTGATGTCAGATTGAGTTTCCAATGTGCTTGCCAGTGGCTCTGAGCAAGTGTGGGGCAAGTTTCAGCCTCTACTTTTATGTCTTACTCTGAGAACCAGTTGCCATTATAGATTTTAATTTGTTTTAAAGCAGAGATTTTGGTGTAGATGTGTCAAGAGCTTTCACTTCCACAGTATAACTGTTAAACAAGAACTGTCTCCCCAAAGACCCATAATTTCCTGTCCTCACTCAGTCCAAATCTTCCTGTGAACACATACAGCATGCTTCCCTCAGAAATCTCTGCTGTCCATTCACCAGCTTCATTTGTCTGTGGTACTCAGAGCAAAAAGAACCTGTTACAGCAATGGCAAGGGACATCAAGCTGGCACTTACCTAAGCTTCCAAGGATGTCACAAATGGAGATAAGGAGAAGGATGGTGGAGGAGGAGGAGGCTTTGGGCATCTTCCGTGGGCTCTGTCCCTTCTTCGGCAGCAGCTGCAGGATGGTCAGTAGCAGACTGATGGAGGCACTGCCAATGCAGACTCCGCAGAAGACTTCAGGCTGGAAGCTCATCACTAGCTGTGTGGCTGCATCCCGGTTTGGGCAGCAGTAGGTTTCTAACCTTGGAGAAGCCATGAAACAACCGACTGGTGGAAGGGCGCCAGGAGCAGAAGAAAATGCTGTTGCTTCTCCAAGGCAGCATTCACTTTTTCTTCACCCTCCCCATTAGTCCTCGGTGGTGAGAATCACGCGATTGATGGATCATGTGCTGCTGCTGCTGCTGCTGGGAGTAAATCCCCTAGAGCTGCCTTTCTCAGCCTCTCCTAGCAAGGAGATCAGATCCAAACAAGAAAACACAGTGTAATCTGAAACATGTCCCATGCTTGCTCAGAGCCATTGGCAGCAGTTCACTCGCATATTTCTGCTTGCACAGTATGTGATACAGGAAGACTTAAACTCATCAGACCATTGAAGATGGTTTAAAATAAATAAGGATGCAGATACCAAAGTAGAAACATTACATTTTAATTGTATTTCTCTTTAGCCCCATCCCACATGGCACCCTTTAATTACTGCAAATTAATTGAAAACATGAGTCCAGACACAAGCAGTCCCAGTCTTTACAGGGAGAAGCAGGGACATAAATCCACACCCTAACCCAAATCTTAGTTTTAGTGATCCAACCCACCCATCTCTGTAAATAAAATTAGAAACATGATACCCTATCACTCTAGAAAGAGATTACATCTGGGAAGAAAATATTAACCTTATCTTATTTAAATTGCAAGCACAAAAATATCCTCTCTTTAGTCAGTACTGTCTGCATTGGATCAGCTTGACAGGGAAAATTCCAGGACTTAGGATTTCTCAATAATGTATTTCTCTCTCTCTCTCTCTTTTTTTTTTTTTAATTTGGTAAGGATTTAATATAAAAAGAGGCACTTGACCTGCAATATTTGTTTTTGCTTTGAAAGCTACACAGTATCTTTTAAGACAGGGGTCCTGCTAGATACAACAGCAAATAAATACAATCATAAACATAAAAAGTAATTCTCCCCTTTAAACTAAGTCTCAAACTCCCTGTATCATCAGTCCTCACCCTTCCAGAAAATTTGTTTGTAGGGACACATTCAGGAAATACAGAAGGGAACACTGCCAAAGACTCAAAGTCATCAGCATGCTAAATAACACAGTCATATAAAATCACAGGATTTTATAATTAGTCCCTATAAGAACAAATGACCTAACCTTTTTTTTTTCCCCAAAATGGCCTAGCTTATATTTTTAGCAGAAATTATGAGGGGCTAGTGAATGACAGTGGGATGTTTTGTGTGCAGTGTTTATGAACACAATGTGTTTGCTCTCAGTAAACAGCTGCACCTGTTTACCTGCTCTACCTATTTCACCTGGGTGAAATGGTACGTGCTGCGTTCATTAGCCAAGACACCTCATACACTTGATCCCAGCAAAAGAAGGAACTCCACCAAGCTCAGCCTGCTGGTGGGGGCTGTGCAGCCTCCCGGTGCTGGACAGTGGTGGCAGGGCTGAGGAGGCAGCTGAGCCCAGGCTGCCAGGCCTGGCGTGCATCTACCCATCCCGCTGCCACGGGACTCGCCAGGGCTCTGCCCGGGCTACGGCACACGAAGAGCAGGATGTCAGCCTGCAGAGCCACACTCCTGCACATGGATGCCCATACATCAACAAGGTGATTGAACTCCTGCTGCAGTCAACTGAGGTCTCAGGCAGCCAAGCTTATGGTCTAGACTTTGTCTAGAGAGCTGTTCAGATCTTCTGAAAATAAATGCACAGGGTGAACTGAGGAGGCTGCAGTGACCATAATGAGAACACATACACATCATCAAAGACTCTGAAACACAGGCAGCTGAGCTGAATGTTTTGCCAAGCGCTTTTGCTGCTTTCCAGCATAAAGAGATTTCCCTGCTCCTTGGATGGGGGCAGGTGAGTGACCTGGATGTTGCAATCCCACAGTTTGTTGCTACCATTTATACAAAAACATACTGGGGACAGCAAGGTTGCAAAATCAGATTGCTCTGCTCCAGAAATACAAACTCCTGCTGAGGTTGTCAGTACAAGGCTCTGTCATCAGTATAAGTCTGGGACTCCTCAGACTTTATTCCACCTCTGCTAAAGCAGTGGCACATGGAGTTGCCACATTTCTATCAAGATACTGCACTGAAACCTACCTGGCTACTAAAGAACTAAGGAATTACAATCCACAGAAACAGATTATTAGTTGAAATTAAGCCATCGTATGCCACATATACAATTCAAAGACATATAAATGGAAAAACAAAAATGTTTGGTCTGATTTGAAGGAAAATGTATATCACTTGGCTTATACTTAGAAAAGCAAAACTTTAAAATATTAGACAGAAATTGTTTAATAGAAACCTCTCATTCCCAGTATCCATTTCTAAAATTGTTCCCCTCACTATTTCTGTTGCCATTTTCTTTCTTTCAAAAATTTGAAAAGTTTGTCAAATCATTATCCTTATTGTTTGTTCTGGCTTACAGATAGGAATGTTTTGTGTAGTTTACTTTTTCTGCTTATCGTTTGTTTTCATTGATCTTGACTGTGATCTTCTAGTTTGCCCGTGTGGATTTACCATTTTATTATTATAACTCTCTCTCCCTTTTTTTTCAGCAACTTTGAAGCTACTTTCATTCCTCAATTGTACTCTTATACTCTGGAGATTAATTTTTTTATATGTCCCTTCTTTTCTCACAACAGTTTTGCCAGCTGTGCACCCTCCTTTTATTGCCTTACTCCTCTGAGTGGAGCATTGTTTTTTAACCTCTTCTTATGGGTTCCTTCCCTCCTGTAATCTCTCAGGATTTGATTCCATAGTTACTTACAGAGGGAGTACATGGTTTTTATTGAAAGTAAAGCCCATGACCGGTAGCATATCTAATGCAAAAAGGAAAATTAAGTAACCCACGAATGAACTGATACTTACTATGATAGAAGTAGAGGTGTCTAAAATGTGCCAACAATTGAGGCTGAGTGAGAGATGCATGTACCAAACTAATGAGCCACCCAACACCTCAGCTGGTAAGAGCTAGCTAGTCTCTGCTTCTCATTGCTCAAGGTTTAGAGAGCTAGAACAGTCAAAGAAATTCAAAGCTGGTTTGGCAGTCTTACACTCAAAATTAATTTGGCTTCTTGTGATTATGAAAATAAGAGGATAAAAGCTGGGGACACAGGCAAAAGAAACAGAAAAGTAGTGAAAGAAATAAGAGAATAGTTATTTTGTCTTGTTAAGGACCTTTATTTAGTATTCCATAAAACTTACATCATTCTACATGTCCTAATTCCCTTCTCTCTGAAATTATTGACAAAATTCCCACTTCTGCCAGTGTACGAAAAAGACAGATATGGTATGTCTCATTTCTGCCCCAAGGCAGGGTCCCAACTAAGCAAATGGTGTAGCTTGGAGACAACCACAAGCACACATACAAGAAACACTAAAAAAAACCTCTTGGCATAGCAAATAGCAATCAATCACAGTCACAGAATAAGTGCAACATTGCACAACACTGAAAATTCCAGTCACGATTTTGGACATTGGCAACAGTGTGCTCAAGGATGAGAAGAATACTGTGTTCCTTTGGAAACAGCCATGTGCTCCATACTTTCAGTAATACCTACTCACTCTCCTCTTGAATCCAGAATACAATATTTCATCCCAGCCTGTGATCATCTTTAAGATGAAACACTGGCTTGCCTGCTTCTAAGGGAAAGCAACAGGTTTACAAAAATATGGCAGGCATGCTTTTCTGTTGTTAAGGAGTGTGGGTATGGCTTATGCTTGAGTGTGCAGCTGCACATACTTTAATCACTGTTTTAATTAAGTCTGGGGCTACAGCACTGGTTTAGAAAGGACAATATAGATGTGGATATAAAGACCGAGAATAGTTTGGTTTTGTTTATGTTTACAGTTCAACGCATCACTGCCTGAATTTACAGGTCCCAGTGAAGATCTTAGCTATCTCACAAATGTAAAAGCTATACTTTGTTGAAGTTCAGGATCTCATAGTCTTTTACACATTACCTGACATAACATTTCCCAAAATGAAGAAAGCTAGATCTGTCTTCAAGCTCAATGGATGCAGTTACGATGTCCCCAACAGTCCTGCAATATGTTCCTTAAGGCCTTGACAAACAAATCTTCTATATGCTTTAACATCATTCTTTATTTTATCTACCCAGACCTCCTGCAATTAAATTTAATTTGGAAGAAACTGTAAGACATGTCCTTCCCATAATTAGCAGTACTAGTTTTTAAAGGTAATTTTAAACCTTTAACTTAATGCATAACTGAAATGAATGGAAAAATTCACACTCCATTCTTTCTTTTTCTAGTTTTCTGTAAAATTAGGGATATTGGAACAATAGCGATATTCAAGGTGTAACATCTGTCACAATTATAACAGCTACAGACTCCATTAAAAAGTATTGAAAGATAAACAGAGGTATCGCTTCCCTTCTGTCAGTGTTTTAAATATAATTATAAAATTGTAAAATACTAATTTACATTTAAGGATGGTGAATATTAACTTAAAAGGCTGAGGATAAATGTATCTCAATTGCATAAAAGTAATAATATTTGAGTTCTTGTTTTCTCAAAGAATAAAAACATAAATACATGAAATGAGCGTTCATTTGAACAGCTCAACAACTGTGCATATTTGACTGATGCAATCCAGTTACTTGTATTTTATTGACTTACTATGTGCCTTCTGCAGGGAAATGTTATCTTACCTGGCTTTTGTGAAGAAACATACACAAATTTGTTTTTGAAACTGTGACTCTAATGCATTTAAATTAGTAAACAATATTTATACAGATGAAGTACAAAATAACTGAGTAGAAAAATGTATCCATAAAACTGAAGAAAATTATTTTTGCTTAGAGATTAGAAGAAAAAACTCCCTGATTCTCTGTGCCAATGCTGAGAATACTAGAGTTTTTGAGCTTGCATTCAGACAGATTTTTGTGGCCAGCCACATTTCTGGACAAATTCCACCCTTAGTCATTGTCATCATTACATTATTTCACAGAAAAAAAGATACCTCAGCTTCAGCACATGTGTAATAAAGAGACCTTGTCCCACACCTACGCAGACTACGAGACACCATTTGAACAGGAATTGATTGATGAAAAAGACTGTGAAAAGAAAGAATATTATCTCTGACACACTGTGATACTGAAAATTGGATAGTAATGTTTGTAGGCCTGTACCCCGATCCACAAAAGTTGGATGTCTATCCTGTCCTCAATGTCTTCCAAAGGAATCCTAAGCCCCACTACTTCTGCATTTTAAAGGTTATATTAGTTGGTTCCCTCAGGGGAAATTAGGTAGGACACTCTTATATCCTTGTCACAGTTGCTAGATGGTGGGGTCTTTTTAGATTACATCTCCCACCACCCAGCAGTTATATTTTCAAAGCCCATTAGCACTAAAAACTTATCTCATAAGACATGTGTTCTCAGACCAGTCTATGTAGCCTAATCAAAATATATTTCAGCACTAACTTCACTGCTCTTACAATGCAAGAACTCTCCAAGGCTCTATTAATCAAATTGATAAAAATGTCAGTGTACCATGGCAAATTAGATGGTCTTGTTGGACACTGCAAACAAGTGTAACTGAAGGGAATTCTGACAAAATGTACTGTTCAGGTCCAGACCACAGACATCAGCCAATGTTGCCCTTTGAAATCCCAAGACCATCACAGGATTTTTAAACTCTGCAGCGGTTGCATGGCCAGTAGTCAGCCCTGCAGCAACTTGGGAATGGGTGAAGGAAAGTTGCAACCTTCTATTCCACAAATTGTTGTCTTGAAGACCTTGAAATGAGCAGACATCTGAAAAACATAGCTTAGCTGGCTTAGGGAATCCAGAGGAAATGCAGTAATAGCAGCAGAAACATAGTGCAGAAAGGATTTGTGATCCGGTCTTTTGAGTTTTCTGCTCTTTGGGATTAAAGATCATGACTTCATTGTCAGAGGTGGACTTCAGAGTCCAGGGTGGAAAAAGTAATGAGCATCCAATGCAGTTTGCTGGCTATACCTTTCAGGTGAGCAATATGGCTACACTATACTTTCATATTACAGCTTGGCTACATCAGCTACTCCTATTAGACAACTTCCTGGGAGCACAACTCCAAGCAATTGGTTGGTCCTAAAACTGCTTCAGAAAAGTAGTGTTCTGAAAGTAATCCTCTGTGTACCTTTAATATTCCACAAATAAAGACTTTCAAAAGAAATTAAACTTCGAGGTTGTGACAGGATCTGTGTTAACACAGAAGATTGCAATAACCCCCCATCCCAAAGCTGTTTCCTCAGGACTTTATTAACAGCGCTCCACTGGCATGAGTCTGCTTTACACAAAATTTGGGGTAAGGAAGCAGTACCTTCCACAGCCTCATCCTTTCTAAGCCAAACACAAGCCAGGGAAAGCTAATCTGAATGTTGCACTTTTCCTTATGTATATGACTCAGAAGGATTCCCTCAAATATCCTATCTCCTGCTAACAGTTCTGTTAGCAGAACTGAGAGGAGACCACATCTATACCTTTAGCAAAACGGGGCACAGCAGTCTGTGGGGAGGTGGCATGCACAGAAAGAACTTCTGCCCCCTGGACTCCTGAGCATGCCCAAACCAGCTTTACATCATCCTCAACATCACAAAATTCATGCAATATCCTGCATCTGTCACTGCTGGACCACAGCCTCTTTAGCACACCTGCTGCTTTAGGGCAAACTCCTATTGCACTGCAACAAGAAAAGAGCATGTACTTCAGGCCTTATGCATGCTTAGACGGACTCTCACAACATTCTACATCCTATGACCTTCACCTGGACATGGTTCATGATGTAACCAAGCTGAGAGGAGAAAGGTCAGCTGTAATGCAGAAACCGTGGCTGTTTATAGAAAGCACTGAGAGGTTTATTTATACATAGCTGATAGGCAGAAAAAGGTCTGTTTGGGGCTAGCTGGCAAAAGAAGACAAAGTCCAAGTGAAAAATACCAGATTACAAGGCTTTTGGCTGCTCTCATGCATACTCTGGCCTCTTGCTATTTATCTTCCCTTTTAAAAGCCTTTGCAGCATTCTCCGCACAAAGAGCATTTGAAACCCTCCCTTTGAATTTTCCCTGACCATCTTGGCTCCACTGACCATCTTCATCAAGTACAGAATTCAGACATAACATGCTGTGATATCAGAGTTTAAATGCATTGAAGACTCTTGTTAGTCTCTGAGACTATCCCTCATGTATTTAAAATGGGTCAGTGTTTTATTGCACATAAGAGTAAGTGGTGCAGCACAGTTTGTGCAGAGAAGGTTATCATGTAACGTGTTATCAAAGAAGATGGACAATGAAAAGCACTCCCTAATGTACCGTGATCAGAAACTCAGCAGCAAGAATAAATACTACAAATGATGCTTCACTGAAATGATGAAACTTCATGAAGCAAAAAAAAAATTCCCAGGTTAATGAAGCTGTGATGCACATACATATGATCAAATATGGCTGTATAGTGTATATATGCATATACTGCTGGACTCTCTTCCACAACTAAAAAAGCATGGCTTCATCCATAGGGCCTCATAGTAATGGTCCCTGGCCCATATTATCCCCCAAACTGTGTCCAAGTGCTGCCTAGTCAGCTTGCTGACAATGAAACAGTATGGACTGTCATGTACTAGTATTTCAACCTCTGCGCTCTCACTCTGGTGTTTGTTTTCTCTGTAAAGTGGTAGTCAGAGATGTTGTAATACGATTTGATAAAGGGCCCTAATGTAGGAGCTGGAAAAGGAACAGATACACTGGTATCAGAGGGACTATGGCCCAAGGCAGGACTTAACATGTGCCTGAACTTGATTACAAACTGAAAATTACATCTCCAGGGAAAACTGGTTACTTGTTCACCTCCTATTTCTAGGTGTATGCTGTCTTCTGACTCTGCAACCAAATGAGGAGTTGGCCTTTTCTTTGATTTTCAATCTTTTTATCATGCAGTGTTGTGAAAATGATAAATCCTTAAGTAGGCTATGGATTGTAGGAATCTGTGTTGGACTCCTCTCCTTTTTCTTGTCTACAGGTCAAATAGATCTCAAGATCTGAGTGAAGAATATTATTCTTAGCAAATCATCAAATTTTTTTCTCTTGGCCACTTACAGCATCAGTTGTTCCACAGTTCATGCTGTTACCCTCAGAAAATTGCTCTGAGGTACAAAGCATATGTACCGTGAGAATATGTGAGAATTGATCAAAGTTTGAATCAAAATCATCATGGGAGACAGAAATATCAGAGTATCATATGAACTGCTATTCTTTCACAAATTCCAGCTTTATTAAAAGCTCTAGATAAAGAACACAGATTTTATTTTAATCGTAAAGAACTGAAGAGTTCAACACATATTTGAGTTATATATATCTGAAAGGTTGAGAACTTCTAAGGCTTTCTCCAGCACTAATTATGTGCTGGTGAAGCTTTTCTTGCAATACAGGAGAAACAAGACACGCTTGGGAAAGGTTTTTAAGGTGCCTAAATCATAGACATCCTGCTGGAGCTTTACAACATGGTATTTTTCATTCTGGGAAAATGCGTAATTTGTTGGAATCAAAGTGTTTTGCAGAAGAGCGTGATTAAGCTGAATCCATCAGAAGCAGCATGGCAGATTTCCAAAGGAAAGCCTCTTGGTTCCCAGATATGCCAGGATGTCTGTCTGTTGTGCTGCTACCCAACCTGTTTCTCCAGGTTCTCAGGACTTTCAGACTCCACAATAGACTGCCAGCACTTTGACAAACCTTGAACTACTTAATCAAAAAATCCATCCACTTCCGTTGCAGGAACTTCTTATCACTATTTCAGTTGTTTAGGTCTTTGTGATGATAATTTTCAAAGACATTAGAGCTGGAAACAGGAAAGAGCTGGAAGCCACCGTGCAACTAGAAAGCTACAGTCTAATCACTATTACTGAAACGTGGTGGTATGAATTGCATGACTGGAGGGCCGTCATCAGTGGCTTTAAACAGTTCAGAAGGGACAGGCAAGGAAGAGGTAGTAGACATTACAAAGAAATTATTTACAGTGAGGGTGATGAGGCACTGGAACAGGTTGCCCATAGAAGCTGTGGATGCCCCATCACTGGAAGTGCTCAAGGCTGGGTTAGATGGGCCTTTAAGCAACCTGATCTAGTGAAAAATGTCCCTGCCCACAGTACATTGGATTAAATCACCTTTTAAGGTCCCTTCCAACCCTTCTAGCTATTCTATGATTCTGTTTTTCTCTCAGAATACGTACCATGGATCAGCTTTTCTCTTTTGGCATCTGAACTTAAATTGGCAATTAACTGTGCATGCTCCAGGGGTCAACCTTTGATTTTGTATGGCTGAGGCAGAGGCACTTGGTCTCTTCACCAGCCTGTCGATGCTTGGTGGTTAGCTCCCGGAAGGGCTGATAATAAAGAGAGAGGTTGTAAAGGCTTACCTCACCTCAGTTCTTTACTCTGTAACTATGAGTCAGGAGCCTCTACATCTCTCAAATTTCTTGGCTTCTGGGGGAAAAAAAAGCCCTCCTGACATTGCAGTGTCCAGCACAAGGAATGGCCTCAGGACTGAGAGTAAACCAGCCTATTCTAGAGCCATCCTGCAGGTATCCTGTGCAATTCACTGCAAGGTACCGTGCCTTAAGGAAAAGATATGTTTTGTAGAGCCACAAAGGTGAAACAGGCTGTGCCTAAACATCATACTGTGCCTGTTCAAATAAAATCCTGCCATAAAGTAATTTATTCACAGTTTTCATCATCTCAATGACTAAACAGGGAACAGATATGCAATATGTGCAACAGAAAGAATGGAGGTTGAATAAATTCTGTAGAACGAAATTTCACTTGAAATTGTTAATTAAGCTTCAAGTACCAAAGTAGGATGACAGATGAAGTACTATGGGAGGAGCCTGGTTTACTGCAGAAGGCTTTTGTTTCACAGGGCAGGGACACACAGTCTGGGTATGTGGGAAACATCTTTTAATAAGTCTGATAGCTCCTTTTGCACAGCAGGAGAAGGCTTTTGGGTAACTTTTGTGTATCACTGTGAAGTATTCTTTGATACATGTATCTTTGGCACACATTTTTACACAAAGAGATCCCTTTCTTACCTTGTTGGTAATAGCAGCATCATTCTCCGTCCTCAGAGAAAAGGTCTGTTACTTCCTTTGATATATTTATGGCACCCTGATGTATCTTGCATTTTTACCTTCTATGGGTAACTTCTGTGTGCTCAGAAAACATTTGACAAGGGAAAAAGCTGAGGATTTGGTCATTTGTTAGACAAATACAGTTATCATTGGTTCTCTTGTCACACAAATGAAAAGTAATATTTTAGGATCCATTCAATAAATCCTTTGTTCTTTATGACTATTTGAAACCTTATGAAGGCTGGCAGAAGCTGCAGAAATTCAAGTAATAAAATTATCACAATATTTTAAGAAGAGCACAAGTACAAGTCTCCAGCTGAGTTCTGAACAAGCTTCAGATTCCACAGAGAGGGAGGATATAAAAGAAATTGAGAGAAATTTGACCAGTATGACAAAAAATAATTCCTTTATTGCTTTAGCTGGTCAAACATATGTATGAAGAACTTTACTTTGCAGTCTCTTAGTAACATTGATAACATCAAAGGATACAAGGCAAAAAAAGGTATCATTCAAGATAAGGAAGACTGATCTCTGAACTGTCAGCCACAAACTGAGGATCTACTTGACAACTGTGTGAGACTATCAGGCTCTAAGCAAGCATTAGCTAGAAACTTCTTCTTTACCAAGGTCTCTCTTAAGCAAGAGTGTGAAAGCTTTCAGATATTATTTCTTTAGGCAACTGCTTTCCCAAGAGCTACATGTCCACATCTTCCACTGATGTAATTACAGTAGCAGAATTTGACAGTTTTCAATGGCTGCCAGCTCCTGGCTCTAGATTTTCCATTTTTGAAATCTGTGCTCAGATTTCTTCATCATGCTTCAATACTGAATTTTTAAGACTAATTCTAAAAGCCAGAACAGTAACATAAATCTTGAATTTCTTATGGACAACAAAATTTTCAAGATGAAGAATGACTGTTTGGCAGTTGAAAAAGGGGGGATATAAACAGAGAAGGCATTTTTGGAAGCAGTATTTGCTTTTCTTATTAGTGATGCAAGCTGTTTTATTTTATTTTCAATGGGCATACTTGGGGATACACTAAAGATAAATCATTATTCTGGCTCTTCCTTTCATTATCACACTTATAGAAGACAAATTGCATACTGCAGCTCCTTAAAACTTCCAGCTATATGTTACTGAGTATACATTGCTGTGAAGACAACACAATACGTGTTACACAAATATAACTGAAGACTTTGTCGCAGATTCCAAGAACTAGAGACAGGACATGGAGAAAACTGCTTGTATTTCTGCTTGTCTATGTGACAGAAAACAGTTACAGAAGAAATCTGACTGAGGATCTGCAAATTAGAGGCCTTAAATAACTTGATGCAATACCTAGGTTTGGTATAAGGTTTGTATTTTGCAGGATTCTCATAGAAGGATGTATAAATTTGAGTACCCTCTCCACTGTTCCTTCTGTCTCTTAATCACAAGGGAAGAACAATCATCCTAATCATGTATTTTTCTTGTTTCTAGATGTCCTCCAATCTGCTGCTGCAATTGATGACTCAGATCCTCTTAATCCTGAACCCAAAGTTTTCTTTAGATATTGAAGAAACATCCTGTAGTTAATTGTGTAAGTATCCGAAGGAAAAAAAGGGTTTTGTTCAAGGCAGGAGAGTTTTATGAGAAATAAACCAAGTGAAACAGGAGTCAGAGGATCAGACTACGTAATCAGAATGGCCTAATGGTCGCGTTCAGAAAGCAAAATATGTGACCTGTCACATCAATATACAAAACCTTAAAATCCCACTGCATATACCAGGCACCTCCATGAGACAGCTTGTCACATGAAAAAGTACCGTGAAGTTCACTAGTCTTTCAGAAACTAAACTAGATATTTCCCTATGTCTTACATCACACAGTACTTCCCCTGCTTGGCAGTGAAATGCCAAGGAGGATTGTGTGTTAGGGCACCAGTACTCCAGGCCAAGTTTGGTCCTGATTTAAGACAGTAAAACTTCCTATAAAGTGATTCAATTAAACCGAGAGAATTGCGAAAAATAAGTATTTCACTCCCAGCCTCACCACTAACTCAGTGAAGGTATCAGGCAAACCCAAACCCAGCATTTATTTCCCATCCATAAGATTTGCCTTCCGATTAGCACTTCTACTCCTGCTTCGCACTCTGTCATCGAACTTTTTTTACAATGTAGGACTCCAAATCTCGTCTCTATTGGGTTTCTTTGCTGAAGGCTTCACCTGTGTTTCCCACCGCTCCCTGCCGGAGCCCGTCCCGTCCCGTCCCGTCCGTGTGGCGGCGGAGGGCCGGGCCGGGCCGGGCCGTGCCGGGCGGTGCTGCGGGGCTGCCGCTAGAGGGGCTGGGCGGGAGAGCGCGGCCCGGCGCCCGCGGGCCCCTCCCGCCCCGCAGGTGGTGGAGGCAGCGCGGCCCGGGAGGGGCCGGCGGAAAGCACCTCCTTCCCTCCTTCCCTCCTTCCCCCGGCTCCGACCACGGCTGCCCCCTGACCTGCCCTCCCTCCCCGACGAGACGGGAAGAGCCGGCCCCTCTGCGCTCCCCACCCCGGCCCCCCGCCGCCTGGCACGGCGAAGGCGGGGCGTCCCTGCCCGGGGGACGGCCACAGCCGCCGGCTGCCCTTTCACCCCGCCCTCCACCTGCTCGCCGCTTTTGTTTGGGAACGGGGGGGGACGGGAGGCGCGGCCGCCCCTGCGTGTGGTGGGCCAGGGGTGGTACGGGTACGGCCCCGGCCCCGGCCCCGAGCTGACTCGGGGCTCACGGACGCTCTCGCCACTGCCTTTGTCTGGCGGCCGGCCCCGGCTTGCTCCCCTCGCCCCCCTCCATCCTCGGCCGGGGAATCGCGCTCCGGGGCTGCCGTTCTCTGGGAGGGGCGAGCGGCTGCCCCGCTGGTGAAACGCGGGTTTCGCCCTCTTTCCGAGCCGAAGGGGAGGCGGGGGCGCCTCTCCCCGCCGCGCTCCTCCCAGCACCCCGCGTTGCTCGGCGGCGTTCGCCCCGCCGCCAAGTTGCCACAAGTTGGTGCCGCCCCCCCGGCGGGCTCCGGCCTCGGCGTGAGACAATACCGCGGGCTGCGGGGGAGGAGGAGGAGGAGGAGGGGGCGGTCGGAGCAGCGCTCTCTCGCCGCCGATGGGGCCGGGCCGGCCGGCGCTGCGGGGTGGGTAGGTGGCTCCGCGGGCGGCAGCCGGCTGGCGCGCACCGGGGAGCGGCCGGCAGAGGCGAGCCAGCCCCGGCGGCGACGGGCGCTCCATGGAGGACGTGGGGCTGCGGGGCGGGCGGGAGCGGCTGGCCGTCGGCGACCCGCGGCTCGGCGCCGGACTGGTGGAGCCGGGGCCCGTGATGGTGATGGTGGAGCAGCGGGCAGCTGAGGGCTACAAGCTGGTGGAGGTGCAGCTGACCGGCGGGGCTCCCTGGGGCTTCACCCTGAAGGGCGGACGGGAACACGGGGAGCCCCTCATCATCACCAAGGTGAGCGGCGCTGGGCTGGGGGGCTGGGTCCGGCCGGCTCCATTTTGCCGTGCCCGCGGCCCGGGGCGCAGGTACCGCGGGACAGCGCGCCCAGCGCAGGTGCCGCCGGGCCGGCTCCCTCCGGGGGTGCTCCAGGGCCCCAGGGCCGCCGCCAGCGCCCGGGGAGCGGTACCGGAGGGTGCGGGGCTCATCGCAGCGGCGCTGGGCGCAACAGGTTGCTGGGCGCAGGCAGCCTGGTGGCTCCGAGCTGCCGCTTCTGGCCGCTCGTACGCCCCAGTAAGAAGCCGGCGCCGTCGCTGTGGGCGCCGGTAACTGGCTGGGGGACCCGAAACCCTGTGCGGGGCTGTTCCCTCCCTCTTTCCCCTCCGGGCTCCTGGCGCAGGAGAGTATGAGGACTGAAACTCCCGGCTCCGAGGCTGGGTTTTCTCCACTGCCGTTGCACTTGCAAATTCTAAGTAATTAGGGTAGCCTTTTGTTTGTCCCTTCTTCCTTAAACAAAAAGATCTTGTGGATAGTGACCAAATCCACGCACTGAAGACAGGGGAAGGGGGACGTGCTTGGATATATATGCATTTTCTGGTTGCCTTCTTCTCTTTTGGGTTTGATGAATTTTTTTTTTTTTTGGGGTCGTTGTATACTCACAGCTTTAATCTCAGTGTATTGGACATGTGTGTTAAAGAAATGCATCACATTTTCTAGAATTTTTTTTCATCTGGATGTGTTTTGACTTAGGAGCCCTCATTCTCAGTAATTGTTGGGTTTTGCAGTTAAGACAGCTTTCATGTAGCACAGTGAAAGCACGTTAAAATAGATCCATATGTTGTAGTGAAAAAAAAAATCGCATTATCAAAGCACATTTTGCTCAAGATCTGGCAGAAAGTTATATATATGCTTTTGTCTACAAGTCCTCCGGACTCTGCCTGTTCCCATTTTGAAAGTGTCAGAAGTCAAGAAGTCCTGTTTTATCCACGACAGAAATTATACTGATCTTATTTTTCAGCTGATTTTGTTGTGAGTTTTCTTGTTGGTTCCCTTCTCCCACCCTTGAAACAACTGTGTGATGAACTTTCCAAGTGAGGACTTTTCAAACCATCTGTTTCTAGATCACTTCCCTGGTGCTGTTTTTCAAGGAACAACAGTCAGTGTCAGATGTATATGCTGAAAAGTGACCGCAAGGCTGTTGGCCGCTTACCAGTGTCCTGAATTACAAAATAGCAAATCTGGGAGCATTTGAGGAAAGGAGAAAAGAGCTATTTTACTGTGTATGTACTAGCTGTTAAGTGCCAATTCAAATAATTCCACCTTTCTGGTAATGGCTAGTAAGTGCTACATCTAAAGACTGATCAGTGATATATACTCATAATGTTACCTAGGTATTAAGTAACAGGCTTAAGTATTTGTGGCATGAGGATGTGGCTGTGGTATGTGGAGAGAAGTGTCTGTGCCTGGGAACCTTTTAAACTGGGTCTGTTGAAAAGGAATAATTAAATGGAACCACACAACTGTGCTGTGTGAGCCTTCTGGGTCCATCCATACAGACCTAGGAATAAGAGATAACCTGGATCCTTGGGTTTAAATTTTGGAGTATATTTTTATTTGCCATTGTTGGATACAGCAGCATAGAACTAATTTCGAAACCAGGGACTGAAACTCGTGTGCCCAGGACTACAATTCTTTAGCTGCAAAATTTTCCATCTTGATCTGGTCTACCCATCATGGTGTTTTAGTTTTTTACTGTACTGCTTCCAGTGGTGGAAAGCACCTTCTACTGGGAAGAACAGTCTAATACCGAATGGTTAAAACAGTCCTTCCTTGCAGGAGATGTAAAGTTTGTCTCCTCTCAGCTGAAGAGAGCTCTGAACTTGTTACCCAGTTCCTGAGTGGGGATCATTGGGCTGCCATGGATGAGGAGATGCCGTTTCGCCTGCGCTTCTCTCTGTGGCATGTGTCCTTCCTTCTCAGGTAGACTGATGGCTGGTCAGTGGGAGACTCAAGAAAACCCAGTGGACTAAATCCTTCAGGATACCTGTGGGAAAACTCTTGTTTTTGTGGATTCAAACTGTGCTTAAGCGTTAGCTGGCTATGAAGCTCTGTCTGACTCCAGTCCAGAGCTTCTCTGGGGAAGTGAGGGTGGATGACGACAACTGCCAACTCTGAGAGGAATGTGACAAGGTGTGAATGGAGTCTCAGATAGCAGCTGCTTAAGGGGGATTTCTAAAATTCTGCCTGTCTCAGTTTTTACAGTCTCAAAAGCCAGATCAGCCTTTGAAGAAAATTGCACCTTTATGTAAATGCTGGGAAGTCTGTGTTTGTAAATATTTCCCGCTTTCCTTAGCATATATGGCACAACTGCCAGAGAAGTAGCACAAAAAAATACTGTAATTGAAAAATTCATGAGCAAGTGTATGTTGCTCACTTTTCAGCATTTTCTGTGTAATACACTTCTCCATTTCTCTGGTTATGTGGCTATTTCACTTTCTGATAGGAAGGGAAATTTTTTATTGCAGGTATCATGGGGAGAGTCTAGGGCCAATACTAGCTGCAGACACTGTTTGGGAATTTTTTAGCTAGAAATTAAGTCAATTCAAACAAGAGTGTCTTTTGATCCACCAAATTGCCAATAATGAGAGAAGAGAAGGGATGCTAAAGAGGAGAAAATGTGTCCAGCCTTACCAAGGGTGTAAGCGTGTGCTCAGCTGCTGGAGTTTGTCCCCGCTCATTGCAGCGGGGTTGCACTGGATGACCTTTAGAGGTCCCTTCCGACCCAAACCACTCCGTGACTGATGCTGTGATTGATGCTTTGCCCTGGGAGAGGTCAGTGCACAGGCACTGCTGGTGCCCAGCAGTGGGCCCAGCCCTTGGGGGTGGGCAGGCTTCCCCGTTTCACAGTAGCATTTCTTTCTGTACCTGAAACAAGACTTGGAGGAATAGTCCAGAAATAGAACCAGGTTGGCAGAGTATTAAGTTCACCTGCCAGGTGCAGCCTTTTTTATTTTTTTTCCCCCTTGCCCGTTTTGTTATTGCTGCAATAGTACAGAGGAAAATGGTGCATGATACAGCTTGCTTGATCTTTAAACATAGCTGGTCTTCTAAAACTTGCCCCACCCAAGTGCACATGGTGTTGCTAATATTTAAGAAAAAAGTCTTTTGGCATTGTCATTGTGTTACATACCATTATTTTTTAATGTCCCTTTAAAAAAATGCTTTACATTTTTTCTGATCTCTGCATGTGTATGTGATAGCATTTAAAAAAAAAAATTGCCCAAAGGCAGCTTGTTCTTGCCTAATTTGACATCTTGAAAGAAAGGACTTGCTTTTTATAGCAACGTGTGTATTTCAACAAAAGGTGAAATGAGAACTTTGAGGACAATAATTAGAAGTCTCATGAGCCTCAGTTTGTATTTTCCTCTTTTTTAAAGAAACAATATCTGAAGAGGGAGATCGTATTGGAAATAATGGAAATGAAAAGTCAGAGTGCTCAAGTGTGGATCTCATGAAAATCTCCCATAGCTGCGTTATCTTGATTACTTTTACTTTAAAAGTGCACTTATCTAAGATGCCCAACTTTGAGTGTCAAACATACTATTGATTGTGGGTGGTAGATAGAAAGTCATTTCACTTCCTGTACTAACAATATCCTTAGGAACTCTGAAGTTGTTCTGCAGTCAGCTTTATCCATATTACATTAATAAATATGAGAACATTCTAGTTTATGCGTTTCAAGAAAGATTGATGTATCATTCAAATAAATTTCTCTTTAGTATCAGCTTTACAAGAGCCTACAGCTATACCTCCTCAAGCTATGATCTCATTGCAGTCTAATCAAGGCTGGGCTTGGCTGGTATTTCAGCAAGATTTCCAAGTGAAACCTGGACTGTTGCAAGAAGTTTTGTTGTTGATTTAGTAGATAGAGTTATTGTCTCCTGAATCAGTGCTGAATTCATGCCCCAGCTGGAGGTGCTGTCTTCTAAAAAGAAGTATCAGTCAGACTCAGAACTTTTATTTTCTTTATTCCACTGCACTTTCCTAATGTGCTCCTGTCTGTGGTTAGGTGTGAATGTAATTTGTTTAACCTAACAATCATTTAAATTGTATAAAAAAATGCTTCTCTATTAATTGGCTGCAAGACTTCTCCATGTGACTTGTATTAATTTGTTGTTTCAGTAGTAAGTGATTACTGTTTTAGTTAGGTGATTCTTTATTCTTTAGCCTTAAATGTGTAACTAAAAGCAATTACTTGTATTGCAATTCTTCAACAATATTTAAGGTGGAAAAAGAGCTTTATTGATGCTATATACAAATGAATAAAAAAAAAAGACATAATCAAACATAAATACCAGTTTCTGCCCTCAGGTTAGGTGTTTGAGGTGAGCTGCATTGTTCGTAGACATTAACAATTCTTAAACTTGGCTGTGAAGTTTGATGTCCAGAAAACCAGCATTTAGCAGTAATCCTGTGGAATTCCTGACGGCTTCAACTTAAATGCAGCCATTTGTGTAAATAGCTGATATATAAGCTCTTAGGAGGCATTGTACTGTGGCCAAGAAAGAATTCTAATCTAGGTCTCTATATCCCAAAAAATTTCATTCACTTCCTTCGGCACTAGAAAGATAATACATGGAGGATTATTCATTCTGTTTTCTATTGATTTTCTCTTGATCATCAAACCCAGGCAGAATTACTGACCTGTGTGGGTCAGAATTTTAATAAGTATATTAGTGAACAATTTTGAAAGAATGTATCAGATCGTGTTCTGTGTTTCTTTTGAAACGTTCGTTCAACTTCTTATCTTGCAAGAGGGGCTTATGGTCTGAGTTGGACCTTTTTGTGTTGTTAAATTTGATAGCTGAGAAATAGTAGGAAATGTATGTACATTAAAATGAATGTTTTAGGCTTGAAATAATATCATGTAGCTATTTATATTTTTCCCCCCTGCCAAATATGTTAAAAATTGGGCTTTTTTTCAATGCTATAGAAACTGTTCTGAGTGGTGTTTTCCTTGGAGTCTGGTTGTTAGATCCCAGGTTTCTATTATTGGAAGAGAGGAGTTGGCTTGCTTTGATGCAGGAAGATCTTACTGCTTTTAATTTGGTAAGCTAATTGATGAAGGGAATGTTCTCAGTTTTAGTGCTTTAATGGCTGTTGAATGACTTCTTTATTATGACTAAATTTACTGGCAAAATGGAGCCCACCACCCTCATATGTGGTGTAAATGATCTGGCTGTGGAAGTCTGAAGCTTGAGAAGTTGGGTTTGCAGGTGTTTTGGTTTTTTTTTGCAAGAGCTTTAACAGTTGAAATGGCACCAGTTTTGGAAATTGCATTTTAAAGTTATCTTGGATATTGCCATGTGATCTAAAAACTGTGTAAGGAGTTGAAAGGATGGGTTAAAGGCTTGTGACGTCAGAAGTCTCAAGTCAGTTGAGTTACATGCTTAGCAGTCAGCAGTGTGAGAGTGGGGTTTAATGGTGTGTGCGCTTGCAGTACTGAAATTGCAATCTTCCTTTGTGAATCTCACACTATATGTCAAGAGAAGAATCTTCCAGAGGACTCAGAGTGCTCTTATTTAAAATCAGAACTAAGAAACTTCCTTACAACAAGTGAACTTCCAACTTTTGCATATACTGATTACTTCTAAATTGTTGTTTATCTCCTCTGCATTTCCCTCCTTCAACTACTTGGGCAAAAACTGTCAAATTTATCATGATTTTTTAGTTTAAAAGAAAACACAAACAAAATCATTCATGTCTATGGGGTCTGCCAGAGGAACTAGTGTGTTTTGTGGGAATAGTTATTGCAATAGGAGTGAGACATCTGGATTGACTGAATGTTTATTAGTTTGGTCTGTTTAAAGGACAATTTAAACTTCTCTGGTTGTTAGTTCATACATATGTTAGTTCATACTTTTCAGTATGAATTTTGAATGCTATCGTAGACATTAGCCTGAAAATAAAAGATCTGCAAGACACCTCTTGTTATTGCCTGCTGTTGTCAGAGGTTTGCCAGTAATGCAGTTTATTATCTAGATATCCATCGTGTTTATGGTTTTGTTTGTTTCTTTTTTAAGAGGAAAAACAGTGTGGGTATGTGTGGTGTTTATGCATATGCGACATGTGCTTTACTCAGTTACTCAATAGACGGTACTTATTTTTATCTGCAGACCTTGATTCATTGTATGTTCTCCTGCTTAATGAGTATTTAAAGTATGGGAATGTGGAAAGAATAAGGTAAATGGGAAGTGAAACGTGGCTGTGAATAGATTAGAGGAAACAACTGTTTAGTAGTAACAAAGCCAGTATTTTATTACATGTGAGCTTCTTTCTTCTCAAGAAAAGCTATTTATATTTAGTCTTCCTATGAATTTGTAATCTATACATAGAACACCTAATATGTATATGGATCTAGTTCTGTGGCTCAGTTTGTCACAGAAGTTTGAGAGAAGTCCTAGGTATTTTTTACTTACTGTGCATTTAAGAGATACAGTGCATGAAGATTTGCAAAGGTAAAGTAAAAATTAATGCAGTTATACTGAGACCTCATTTAATCTATGAGGACTTGCTTTCGGCTGCCTATTTTGAATCTTTTTGGTATTGATACGTCTCTATAAAACGTAACACAATTCTGGACTTTTGGGTTTGGGCTTGTTTTTTGCTTGGGGTTTTTTTGGAGTGTTTGCTTATCTTTAAGATAAGAAACAATTCTTGTAAGCTTTCTAATTCCACATACCATAATATTTTCAGTTTCTCAAAGGTTATGCAGGAGGTGGGCTGTGCTCTCCTCATCTCCTCATACCCCCAAGAATATTATCGCCACTCTGTGGGGAATTATTGGGAGTTGTAATTTTTGTGCTACTTCTGACTTCACAGATGTGGTCATATACAAGCAAGATGGATGTAAGGTTTATGGAATGGGTAACTGAATGTTTTGTCTTTAAATGCATTCATTTACTGACAGGAGTAGTCTACAAAGTTTTGAATTGGAGTCAGTTTTCAAAAATCAACTTAATGGACTTCTGAATGTGTTTGTACCCTCCATATGTTTTGCCAAGCAGCAGACTTCCTCTGGTGTTCATCTGGGTTTAAGATGAATGTTTAATGGAAGGAGATCATTTTGAAAAGTGTTTTGTAGTATTTAAATTAGACAGGACTTAATTGCTCTGAATTGCTTTCTGAAGGTGCTTACCACTTGCTGTAAACTGTGTAAGAAGCTGAGGAAACCCCTGGTTCCTCAACACATACCTAGATCTTCCATGGGTACCTGCAGTAAGGTGAAATATTACTGAGCAAGATTATTGTCCCTGTATTTGCAGTGTGTCTGAGCCTATACCTAAAATATTTTGAAAAAATTTATTTCTCTGGTTGTTTCTGAGCATAGCTTTTCAGTTTGATTTATCAAGCTGATCGGGGAGAGTTACCTACCAAGGACAACAACATTTATGAACTTAGGAGAGACCTTCCTGCCCCTCTCCATAAATTAATACAGTATTAGTGTTCAGTCTCTGATTAATTCAGGGCATTTTTGGTAAGCACAGATCTCTTCTTGCAGGTAAGAGAATGGCATCTGCCACATAACAATTTTTTTGGGGTCTTTTTAGTGGCTTTCATGTGTATCTGAAGGTCATTGTGGTGTGCTGGACTCCCCCAGGCAGAAAGAGCCAACTTGCTGGTAAATACTGGAAATGCAGCAAATTGCAGCTTTGAGAAACCAAATAGCTTTTGTCAGGTATACAATTCTTGGGTTGACTCTTAGAGTAGAAACAGATGGAGTTGAGTGTTTGATGATAGAAAAGAGGTGGTTATTTCAAAGTTCTTCCAAACCCTGATGAAATGCCAAAATCTACTAAAAGCTTTGAGCTGTTTAGTCAAAAGCTCAGTAGCATTGGTACCGAGCTGAACACCTCACATCCTGTCCCTGTACTTCTCCTAGCTCACCCCATATAGAAGGGAAGACTTTTCCTCTGCCAGCAGCCCTGCTTTCTCTTCATTTAAATCCGTCACTTTCTAAATTGTTAGATTCTTTGAAATGTTTAAATTCCTCTTACTTACTTAGCAACATTTATTAACTGATATATGAGCTAGGAAATATATTGTCATATTTCTTAGATACAGATTTTCTGAAGAACTGTACTCAGTAATGAGAATTTTTTTTGAAAGATGCCGAGTGGCCTGTTTTTCAAGGTGGTACAAGAAAGGGTGGAACAAATCTCAGTGTCTGAAAGCTTGAAATGGGTAACATAGTAGGGAAATCTACTTCAATGCTTGACAGGCTGTATCCCTTTGCATAGCTAGTAACAGTGCAGGTTCATCCATTCTTGCAGTCATTTCTCTAGCTGAATGACTTTTCAGAAGGAAAATAGATCATGATCGAAGGTGTTCTTGCTATTGTGATTGTAGGTGGCTTTATTGGATCTTTTATTTACTCCAAGCTCTTTGCTGTGCTGTCCATCATGTTTCTAAGATCTGGACCATTTCTGTACTCACAGTACAGAAAATACTATAGACTTATGCTGTGCATTTGTGTCATCTACAACAACAGGATGTTTAATGTTCTGGTAATAGCAGAGAGGTGTCTCTGAGAGTTATCTCTGAGAAGTTTGGCAGAATCTAAGAATTCTTTTGCTGATGTGTGAAGGTGAATTCAATTTGGTTTTGTCGAAACCGTAGCCTAACCTACTGAAACTAAGCTTTTTTTTAGTAATAGAAGTGCATGAACTTCATTCTAAGTTGTGCTTTGGTTCTTGGCTTTTTTTTTTTTATGGAAAAAGATCCATGTATTAGTGAAACTTACTTGAAAAAATACCCAGAGCCTTTTAAAATGGCCAGACTTTGTAGTTTTAGAGTAATAAGTTCTTTATCCTTAGACCTTCTATTATATTCTCTCTGTAATGGGCTTGCAGTCAAGTCTGGATAGGTGAAGGAGGGAGGGATCTGTCACTTGGGAACATGCAGCTACAGTGAATTTGTTTAGAAGTGATGCACAGGTACCTGCAGCTGTACTCGAAATTGTGGTTTCAGTACTTTTCCTCTTCAGTAAAATACATGCTTCTTCTCAAAAAACCTTCACAAAGCTATACAAACAGATTATTTTGGATTTTTTTTCTCTCTCTTGAGATAAAACATACTTTGCTACACAGTTGCTTTGAAAGCTTCCAACATAAATTATGAAATAAAGCAGTGTCTCCCAGTTTCCCAAATACATATAAACTAGTCAGCATTCCTTAGGAAATAAGCTTCTGATTTGGTTCAGTGAATACTGTTTGAGGATAGCAATACTTTATTTGGAAGCTGTGTATCTTTCACTAAAATACTGTAGTATTTTAGGATAGTATCATAGAAACATGATTTAATGATAAAGGAAGTGAAGTGCTTCCTACACAGTGTCAGTTAGTCATCAGTGTGTTAATTTTCTTAAACAAATTACATGCAAAAATGCGTTTGTGGGTGTCTAGCTGGCTGATATCTGATGTAGTGAATTGTCCGACTCCTGATGAGTATTTGGATTCTGGATAATGCAATAATTACAGTATTGTAAATATTTTTCTTTTCTCTACAAATACATATTTTGTTGACCCAGAAGAAAGCAGAACATTAGATTTTCACCAGAAGGATTTGCAGTTGTCTCCTTTTTTTTTAAAATGAAATAGCAAAACATCCATTTCACAGCCATTCTTTCAAGTAAAAGAAAGATGCAAATGTACTGTGTTGACATAAAGTAGTGTTTTATTGGGTGTTTATATGTGGAAAGAATTTTAGGATAACAGGGAAAACTTGAAGCTTCATGTGTCTGTTAAACATAATTAATGTTTAGAATAGTTAATTTGAGATTTAAGAGAACTGTATACTTAAAAAAACAGCTTTTATAAACAGTTTGTAATCTGTTTCTTACATGACTATTTTGGTCAAGTGCCTTTATTTCTAAATAGAAAAGCTCCTGTAAAATTAAAAAAAGGGTCTTGTTCTGAGGCTGGAAGATATGATATAAATAGTGAATTCTCTTAAATGCAACTCTCATGTCATAATGCTTCTTCTAAATTTAAAAAAATTGGTAGAACACAACTTTTTTTTTTCCCCTTTTAAACTATATATTCTTAGTATGTATAAGAACTTTTATGCTTCTTATTCTTTTCCCTTTATCCTGCTTTGTAAAAGGTAACACCAAACAATTTGCTCCCCTGCTTACAAAATGGAAACTCCAGTGATATATTAGTAAAATAAGTTTTTTCCTACACTTTTTACCTCCTGGGAACTTGATGTTTTTCCTGACTGCTGGGGAAGATGGCTATCAGGAGCAGGGAGTAGGGCTGTGTCTTTTCTGACACCTTGGAGACCTGAGGAGTTTCTGTGATTACTCAGTCTCTTGTTAGGGAGGGGTGTAAGACAAGTCTTTCATTGCTCAACTGAATTTCTTCTGTCTGATTCAGGAAATTGTCATCTTAACAAATATTGTAGCCGTGACCTGTTATGTCAAAGGTGTCAGTGATTAGAATATGCAAGTGGAGATGCATGTGGCTCTGGTGGTTGGTTGCTTCCTTGAAGCCAGTAAAGGGTCTGAGTTGGCAAAGCTTCAACACAGAACCCTATCAGAAGCAAAAAACTGGAAATGCACTGCATTGAAAATTGGGAGATTAGTAAATTAATGACTTCTTTTGCCATGAGTTGCTTGCGTACCTCTGTGGTATTGTCTGTCAGCTTTGCCTCTGGTGAGGAGTAGAACTAACACTGTTTCACAGAAGTCTTGTTTCTCATTAAACAGACCTGATGCAGAAGGGCTGAAACATTACAGCGACAAAGACTTTATAGGCTTTCTAGTAAGACCCAGAACACAAATATTTGGAAACCCTTGGGGTACACAGAGTTGTGTCAACAGGCTATAGCTATGTGATTCTGTACATTTTTCTTCACAGCAGGCACAAGCACGAAGTATTGTTTTATCCACAGTATTCATCATATATAATGTACTGAAGTGTACGATTAAATCTCTTTTTACAAAATTAAACCCACTACGTACCCAAAATGCACAGATGCTTTTGGTGCCTCAGAAGAGTAGAAGAGATGGAGTGAGGTGAGTCAGCACCTGAATGTGAGGCAAAAAAAAAATGCAGAATATGGACTACTTACATAGTAGGTCAACCAGCCATTTGAAACATTTGTTGGTAATAAAACTTAATAAGGAAATGTATTTTGGTAGCCAAAATGCGTCCTTGCTGACCACTTGAATTTCCTTCAATTTCTGGTGATTGTGACCCACTTACAGCTCTATAATAGAAAGATACCGTCAGTGATGAAGATTGATGATCATTTATGGTTCATCGTTGTCTAAGGTGATAGCACAGCATACAAGTTTCAGCACAATGAGGGGAGCATGTGCATGTTTTCTTCTGACTGCAGACAAAATAAAAAATTTAGTTTGTCTGCACATGACTAGCAGTAATTGGAGGCTGCTGTCTGTATTGTGTCACTTGGTACCATCACCCTGCATTTCAGCCTAAAGGTGTTGGGCTAGGTAGGCTCCACCTTAAATCCAGTGCTGCAAGCATCAAGTCTTTAGCAACCTGGCTTATTTTGCTGAAAGTTGACTGGGGAAATGTTGCATGAGCAATTTAATTACCTGATTAGAGGGAGTGGAGATGAGCAGCAGGGAGTGGCAACATCGCGGTATACAGTCACATGCTCTGCAGTGACTTACAGGCTTTAGTCTAGCTGACTTCCAGTGAAAATTAAATTTAAGTATGGAAATAATTTTGAAAATGCTTATCTCCTGTTTTCTAACTTTTGAATTTTCATTAACGAGCAATCTGAATTTCAAATGTGTTCGGCCCTCTTCTGAGCACAAAATGGACATAACTATTATTAATACCAGAGTAAAAAGAAAATTATTTTGCTTGTTTTAATTTTTTGCTACCAAAAAATAGTTGACGTTTTACTATCTGGGAAAGCATGTTCATGAAATCAGCACTAAATTAAGTCATAAGATATTATAGCTGGGTGCATCTCCTATAGGTGCCACTTTGCCTAAAACTTTGGAATTTTCTGATACATTTGATTGATGCTGGCTGCAATTTTTTATGGCAGAAGTTTTCTTCTGAACTTGGAAAAATTTCTGTGAAGACTTTCTTGTGCCTCTTGTTTTGATACTAAATAAAATTGGTTGTATACCTTTCAGTACCATACTGCTAGTAATTACTGCTTTTTAAAAAAGTTTTTGAACTTCGCACTGAATTTTTTAAAATTTTTCTGATTTATTTAACTCTGTTAACTCTGGATGCTCCATCCCTGGGACTGTTCAAGGCTGGGCTGGGCTGGTCTTTGAGAGATGTGATCTAGTGAAAGGTGTCCCTGTCCATGGCCAGGGGTTTGGAACTAGATGATCTTGAAGGTCTCTTCCAAACCATTCTATGATTCTATTTGGCCATGAAATTTAGCATTAGCATGTTATCCTGTATGGTTGTAAGGAATGTGGACTAGGGTTGTATATGTGTGACACTTAATTACAGAAGTCTGAAATAATCTTACCAAATGATTTGGTCTTTATATTCTGTAATAGTTTCTGGGGATTTTTTGCCTTTTTTGTTTGTTTGTTTTTGGAGAAGGCAAAAGAGAAGTGGCATCCTAGTGTAATTTTATCTGCTGAACTGGATTTTCCAAGCTCCTTTTCCTGTGGGAGTCAGTGTTAGAAGGTGACTGGAGTACCTTGTGCACTGCGTTTAGGTTTCTCCTTTGCCAGAGGAATGTTTGGATTCAGGAGCTTGGTCTCCAGGTGCTGGAGGAGGTGTGTTGTAATTTCCTCTGCTTTCTGGTGCTTGGGTCCAGACTTTTCTGAATTTCCTTTAACCCATTCAAGTGTTACCTCTTCTTACCCAAAAGTCTTTTCCCCTTATCATTCTTCACATGAGTGATTCTGGATTCAATTAAATAGTCAAAATCTTCTTTACCTGTTTCTTTCGCTATGCTGTTCCTTTCCCTAGCTCCAAAGCTTGTTTTGCCTTTAAAGCCCCAAGCCTACAAAATGTTTAGCATGAAGGATCTTCTCTCAGGACTTGGAGTTGATTGAGACTTCTAATAGCTGGGCATTTTTGAAGGTCAAGTGACATAAGGCATGGTATTGTGGATGCTGTCTGATTACTCCTTTTCCTGAAGCAGGGGTCACTAGAGTGTTTCAAACATAGTTGCCAGTTTTACTTCTTAACATAAGGATTTATTTTCTTAGTTTTATTTCTTCATTTGTTTCTTGGAACTGGATGAACCATTTCAGTTGAAATGTAAGAAAAATCAGTGTTTGAGGCTTGCATGTGCAATGGAGAGTTTCTGCCTAACTAGTTGAAGTATGGCAAGTTCATCAACTACTGAAAGAAAATATGATCTCATAATGAAAGCATTGAACAACTTTGATTAGTGAAGTGGTTAATGCCACCTGTGGTTAATTACTGAAATGGATCTTAGAGTAAGATGAGGATACAAGATGTTTTTTGTAAAATCATGGCTTAGATACTACTTTATGAGAAGAGTGTAATATGTAAGTAAGAGCAACAAAAATACGTCTGTGCTTTCTGTACCATAAATTTAAATACAAACAAACAGGAACTCAAGAGCTTGCAGGAAGAGCAGTGATTTTTATGTTTTTGTAGTTGTATTTGAAGTTAATCAGTCTGGTTTTTTTTAATTCAAAGCCAGAGTACACATGACAAACTGTGACCTGCAAAAGTATCCTGTGAATTTTGGTACGCAAGATTGCACATTGTTTTTTCTCTAACTCTGTGACTCACGCAGCTAAAACATCTCATCCAGCTTTAGTTTTGAAGACAAGAGCATCTAGCAAGGTTAGGAGATATTTTGTACTGTTTGATGATAGTTGTCCAGGTACTGGTTAAATTTTAGTAAAGCACTAGAAAAGGTGTCTCCTTTCTGAGATATTCTGAGTTATTTCCCTTTCCGATTAGGCTCTGAGTTGAGGCAGAAGGATCATGATGTAGTAGTTAGGCCTTTTAAACAGCAGAGCTAGCTTTAATGTACAGTGTCAGAAAAGGAATTTTCCATTCTTGAGTACATATTATTCAAAGCTTGCAGTTTTGGAAGGAAATCAGGAACACCTTATGACCTCCAGCATATTCAGGGGTTTGGTTTTGAGTGCTTTTTTTCTTTTAAAAGTGACAGTTCAAATGCATTTTGTTCTTATCTGATTTATGTTCACAGATCCATTTCCTGAACTGACCAAAAATCTGATGATGGATGCCAGTTTCTTCAAGGGTTTCAAAGTTACGTATTAAAATTAAATCTTGAAGTTAATAACCTTTGCTTACTGAAGGCTGGACCTCAATCTCAAAGGAATGGGAAAAAACCCAAACCTGTAAGCTGTACCTCGGTTATGGCACTTCTTGTAATGCAGTGCAGGTTGTCACATGAGGTGGGGACTTCCCTTAGAAGGCAAGAAGGAGACCAAGGTTTTTAATGTGAAGTTAAATATGCAGTGACATCAAAGAAAGGGATAGTGCAGGACCCTAGGTGTTACAGCCAAGGTTGCAGTCACCATAAATTAGCAGGTTTTTTAATCCTGGTGCATGACAATTGACACAACCTTTCAGTTCATTAAAAGTATGTTGAAAATCTAGTATGGTGCTGGAGAGCAGCCTAAGTTGCTTAAAAACTGGCGAAATGTATTTTACTCAAGGAGATTGAAACACAGACCAAAATTCAATGAATTTTTAATCTTAACAGACTTGAACACTTGGCCGTGTTTGAAATAGTAATAGTTTCTAACCTTTAAGCAGTGTGTCTTGGAACTTTGTTCTTATGTTTACTCTTGCTTGGTGGCTTGTTGTTGGTTTTTTTGTGGTTTTCTTTTTGAAAGACGCTTTCTCAATGTTAAACAAGTTATTGGCTCAGTGTGAGTGTACCTGGAAGAAAGCAGATCAGAAATAAAGCTGGATTGTGAACTGATGGACCCTTTTAGCATTTCGTCCATTCCCAGTTTCTGAAGAAACAGCTACATTGGGATTCAAAACCAAAAAGCTTTGAGCTGTATGGTGGCAGAGTAAATTCTAGTAAATTATAGGATCTGTAATCTGTCAAGTTGCTAATTAGTTATAGGGCAACTGAACAATGAAACTTTTGACTGATACCATTAAGTATCCATAAGATACTTACTTATACCTGGTATAGACTGATACCATTAACTGATACCAGGTTAAGCATAGGAAAAAATGGGTTTTGTTTTGTTGCATTGTGTTTGCAGGATACTCAAATGAAAATATGTGGCTTTGTTGGTAGTTAAACACAGCTGTGAATCCCTGTTTTTCCATTGTTTATATAAGATATGAGATCAGATCCTACTCTGAAGCAGTACAGTATTTTCATTTATCAGTTAAACTCCAGATGACTTTTGAGATTATGGTGGATGGTGCTAGAATTTCTTCAGTCATTCTTTATATTTTATCCCTATTTTCTTTTTTAAAAGGTCTTAACTATAGCTTCAGTAGCTCTAGAAAAAAGTACTGAGATTACTTAGATGCAAGTTAAAATTGAATTATTAACTTAATGTCATATCTCTGTGGTTTTGAATATTGTATTATTTCATGCTCTTCTCAGTGATTCTTAGTCTTATGCTTAGTGTCATAGTAGTGTTTGGAGGTAAAGCTTTCTTTGTCTGGCCTTCTCTGTGGTGTAGAAAAATTCTCAAATCTCTCCACTCTCTTCATGAGGACCACCTTAGCAGTAAAATAAACTCCTTAAAATCTTCAGGGTTGAAACCAAAATTGTATTTACTTTTCAATTTGGGTTCCCTACTTTTCTCATTATTGTACAGTGGTTTTAATTCCTTCTCATAGAGTTTGATGCAGTGTGTCTGATGGTGTGTAAATGAATCTGAATCATGACCTGTTTTTAATGAAAACAAAAGACTGAATAACCTGTTCTAGTGGAAGGTGTCTGGGCCCTTGGCAGTTCCTAGTTGGAACTAGCCCTTCCAACCCAAACTGTTCTGTGATTCTTTGATGTGCTGTGCACTAGGTAGGAAAATGATTAAAAGTTCTTTGGTGCTAAGGGTATAACAAGCCTCCGTGACTGTTTTTTCCAAGATACTCCTCTTGCTTGGAGTTTCTTTTGGGCGGAGACTTGAGGGTGTGCAGCAGCACTGGAGGGGATTATACAGGATGACAATAGCAGCAATTTGTGGTTATCTCTGTGGCTGTATCAGTTTTGTGTTCGTCATTCTCTCAAGGAAAACTTCCTATGGGAGTCTGCGTCACACTGATGTAGGGTCGCTCTGTTGTAACCTGGCTGGAGCCAGCTTGTGACTCCTCGAGCGTGGGATTTGTATCAGGGCATAGTTTCTGGTTGCTTGGTAGTTTCAGAGGGAAAGATCTGCGGGAAATACATGTGGCTAATACATTTGCAAATGTGATGAGCTCCTAACTTGCAGGTCATGAACAATAATGATGTATCGGCCACCCCACTGATGAGGAAAACATCTTGGTTTTGCCAATCAAAGATTTCCATTAAAGGCTAACCATATTTTTTCCTGATTTGTGGTAGTCTGTATATAATGATTGTTGCAGGAACATCTCTGTGTATTCTCAGAGAGCAGCTTCTAATTTGTTTCACATTTAAAGTTTCATACATTCAGAGACAACCAGTATTCTCAGGTCTAAAAGAACGTACTCTGGTGGTTCACAGAGGGGAAAAAGTAGTTATAGGGTACTTCTGGAAAAGTTAGGAGACCAGTAATTTCAGTTGAAGATATGTTATGTAGGAAGATTTTTATTCATTTTATTTAGGTGTGCATTTATGGATCCTTACTGCAAGTAAGGAGAAAACTTGTGAATTATTTTTATTTAGTCATAAATTCATGTAATTTTGTTTTGCCACATCTTGGCCTTGGTACTCTGAGATTTTGCAAAAACGGAGTATTTGTCAGATTTATTTAGGGATTGGAGTTGCAATTTCCTCATGAAACTTTAAAATTCTCAGCTGAAATTCTTTTATTTCATAAATGGTAACTGTTGGCCCTGGTGCAGTCTGTTGGTGATGAGCCTCTGTCAGTATGTGCTGACAAAATCATGATTCATCTACTGTCCAGTCCAAACAGAGAGACTGATAAGTTAGCAGTGCTTTCCAATCAGTAATGTTTTCTTTTTTAAAAAATATAATAAATAGCAATACAGATTTGTATCAATTGATTGCATTTTTCAAAAGCTTCTGTTTGACTTTGGCTTGTAAGTACACTCAGAATACTCTTAGTGCTCCACGTACAATGTTGCCATAAATATTGCAGGATAATTGGTACCACGCAGTTTAAGGATTTTTTTATATTGCCTTTATTTCTTTTCCTTTATCGTTCAATGTTTGTTCTTGTCTTCAGAGTTAAACCTCTGTTGTTTCTGTAGCTCCTTCATTTGAGATTGCCATCTTATGAATATCTGTTCTTTGGATGCAGCCGTCCAGTACTGTTTTCCAAACCTGTTTACTCTTGCAAACAACATCTGTTGCTCCTGACTGTCACAATGTTGCTTAGAGACACCATGACCTTACACCGCTTTCTGAGGTATGCCTTCCCTGTGATTGTCGACAGTATCCTCTACTTTCAAATCAAAAAAGAAATTATTTTTTGTTCTTCTTGACTTGCTCAGATGCATTTTGTAGTAGCTGCTGTATAGCCAGCTTAATGTGCTCTGTGTTATGGATTGATTTCCTCCATCTTCCTCCTTAGCACCGTGAGAGAGGGATATTGCCTGGGTGGGCATGTCTGCTGTATCTAGGAACGTGAGGACAGCTGCTCCGAGTAGGGACAAAGTCTACTGGACCTAGTTTCCTGTTTGTGGAAGTAGCTGAGGAATAGTTCTGATTATAATAACTGAGGAATAGTTCTAAGAAGCAGGAGAAATATAATGTAATTTAAAATTATTATTATTATTATTTTCCTTCTTTCTTTTACTTTTGATACAGGTTTTTAGTAGACAGAAAGGTAGGGATGTCTGAATTATATGTGTTTAAGTTAATTAGCAAATTCATGGCAGGACAGATTTTACTTTTTTTTTAAAACTCACTGTCTTTTTGAACTTTTGCCTTGCCTGGTATCTACTAGCAACGTTTCATATCTGCTTTTAAGAAAATGGTGCTGTCTTACACAACTGTGTAACTGGCTTTGTTATAATTCTGAGAAATAACTGGCTCTCTCAATTTTGTGGATTCAAAATAGGTATAGTATTATAGTCTCATATATAATAATTCTTCTTGCTACATCTTTTCTAAGCTCAAGTCTGTCCAGATTAAATTCTCTTCATGAAGGTTTTGGGTCAGTATCTCTGACCAGCCTGTTCTGTGCTCTTACGTTCTAAATTCTCCTGGATTCTAATTTGAGTGGGATTGCATGAAACTTTCAATTTACAATAACATAGGGAGTTGAATGACACAGGATCATCGTGTGAGTGAAAAAGAGCAAGCCATTCCCTTTCCAGTCATTCCAGATGTTCTATTTACTTGTTTGGTGGTGACCACTGAACTGCTGTTTTCAGAGCACAGCAGAGCACATGATGCAAGTGATGATCTCTGGTATGCCCAGGGCTTGCCTGTGGGTCCTGTTTGGTGTGTGTGGTGTTTTGCGTGTGTGTTCCCTTATCAACAGTGACTTTAAGCAATTCAGTCTTCATTGCATGGCTCTTTGCACCGGTGCAGCTTTGACTAAGCCAGATAGTCTTGCATCACTGACAAACTTTGTTCATCCTCTTGCAGAACACTTTAAAAAAAAAGTTACTAAAAATAACACGAACAAAACCCAGAACCAAAACTCCTAAAACCAGAAATACTGAACAGCACGGTCCCTAGTGTAGATGCTAGTGAGATGCTTTTGGTATCCTTTCAATATTGTGAAACTGGCCTTTTTATTTCTATTGCTTGTTTTCTCCTGACTAGGCTTTTAGAGAGGAATTATTTTTAATCATATGACAGCATCGTTTCTTGTAAAAGTTTCAGTAAGGAACACTGTCAAAAAAGTAAGAAACCCTCTCTGGGGAAAAAAAAGTATAGTGTATTGTTAAGATAATTCTTTTTGTTGAGTTGCAAAGAATGTGACTTAACTACAAGACAGAAGCCAGCAGAAATCACCCTTTGTTGTTACCTCCTGTGTTTTACTAATGTTGTATCTTTTGTAGTGCATAAGTTGGTAGAAACTAGTAGTCATGTGCTTGCCTTTATTTTCTCAGGACGTTTGTGGGGCTACTGTAGACATTACTATATTGCTTTCATTTTGTGGGGTAGCAAGGTTGTTTTAAATGAGGTGTCATACTCTGCAGTAGGAGTTGCTTTAGAACGTAGCCTGGTCTTGATTTTTTGAAGGTTGTGGTGGGATTTTTTCCTCTCTCTTGCTGTTGCATCAGTTTGTGACTATTCTACTGAATCTCCGTTTTGTAAGACATTGCTCTGGTATATGAGAATTTCTAGGTTTGTCTCTGAAACTTTTTTCTTTAAATTTTTTCAGAATGCTCCACTAAAGTGTTAGTGGCAATGCAGCATCTTGCTGAGTGTGTTTATTGCACATAGATAGTTATTCAGGATCTGCAGAGATTGTGAATGCAGATCTAAATTATTCATTTTGACTTCCCAGATCAAATACTGAAGCTCCTTTCTTGATCTCCAAAATTCTTTAGTTCAGTTCTTGACATGTTTTAGAATAGCAGCATTGTGACTTTAAGGGAACAGGAAAAACTGTATACAAAATGAAGTTGCATGGTCCTGATGTTTTTTAGAGAATGACCTGAAATGAAATCTGTCTTGCAGTGTGAGTGATGGGTTTGTGCTCACAGACACCTGGCCAAAAGCAGATTTTAGAAGCAGCTGTATTTTCATTCTGTAAGTGCTCCTATACCTTGTTTATAAGACATAAGCCTAATCCATTTTATGATCAGGGAAATTTACCAGCAAAATTTGACTTCAGGGTTTGGGGCTTTTTGTGTGTGTGTAGTCTTACGGAATAACAGACCATACCCTGTTATTGTTCTTGTAAATTATTAAATATTCTTTATTGCTTAATTGGATAATTGACCTTGTCTTTCTAGGAGGAAGCTGTTTCTCAGTAAGACAGTCCTATTTGTTGGACTCCTGTCTAATCAGTCCTGGACTTGTTGGACAGTCTTGTCCTGAAAGCTTTTTCAGATCATGCTCTGACTCTGAGGCTTGACATTTGATAATTGCTGGGCCCAAACCCACATACATGTATTGATAATGCTTTCTGTGTTTCTTCAGTATGTTCATTTTCTGTCTGTGGTGTAGAATTGCCTGGCTATATTTGTTTTCTTTCATTTCTCTAAGTGCTTGGACAACATAATTCACTTATGTTGCATTGACTGGGTAGGAACATCATTTGCTTTTCTCAGGCGCAAGAAAGCGCAGCATGTCTTTTGTTGTGCCTTAAAGCTAGAGTTACAATGTTGCTTCCCTCATTTCAAGAGTTCTGAGCTGTGAGTGAGCTTTTTGAAATCACAAGTCTTTACATAACTGGGCTTTTCAAGGTAACTAGTGCCAAAATTGAGATTATTGGAAAATAAGGGCATGTAAGGTTATGTAGTGAACTAGATTTTACCCAGGGGCCTGGATCCTGTTTCAGGATTTGTTAAGAAAAACACTTCTTTCTTTGAATCTCATTTTGGCAAAAGAAACTTCAGTGTAAGATTCAGGCATTCTTTGTAATCTCCTTTTTCTGTTATTTTGTCACACCCTTGTTCATTTACATGAACTCAGCTGTGCTTAGGAGAAAATATCATTGCTCCCAACTGTGTGTGTGGGCTGGCTGATTGGAGAATAGGGCAGGCTGGCATCTTAGCTGAGCTGTGGGCTTGATTTACTGTAAATGGGCTATTTAACCATGAGGTGCCATACTGCTGTGCTTGTGTGCAGGGAAGCTACATAGGGGTAAGCCTGAGTTGCTTAGTTCTCTATTTCTGTCCATTGATTTGTCGTAATTAGATATGGGGAGATAATAGTCGTGAAACAAATCTTGAAATAAAATGCAGAGAAGTAGGTAGGACAACTACTTTGTGAACTGCTCAGCTTGTGCTCAGCATTTCTGGATGTTTCTAAAATACAATACTAGCTCAGATTTTTGTGTTTTGCTTTTGAATAACTGAGAACTGTGATTTGTTCTGGAGAGTCTTGATTAATTGATGCGAGATCTGTGCTTTTCAAGCCTTTCATGCAGAGAGACTTAACAAGGTAAGTATTCTGGTATTTTTGAAGAAAGAATAGAGCAGCAATTTGTTATTACTATGATTGAGGTAATTTGGGCTGTTTTAAGCATGTCATTATAAACCCACTGTCTTTTGGCATTGGAATTTTTTTTTCCTTTTTGACAGACAGAAAAACTTCAAGAATTTTCTAGTTGCAGGACCTCTTTTCTGTAACTGAGACAAGCACTAAAAATCTCATACTAGCAAAATTTGCATATCAGTCTGTTCATTAAAATACAGAAGTTTGCCCTCCAGCCTTATTTACTATTTTGTACCATATGTGGCCAATTAAAAAAACAAGGTAAGAACATATTGTTTGCTTTTTGTTCTATATAAATAAATGGAAGTGAGCGTAATAGCAGCCAAAGGAAACATTCCTCTGTGATTGTCCAAAATAATAGGGTTTGTACTTTCTAAATGTTTGGTTTGCCTCTGATGTTTAACATTTTAGCTCTTTAATGTATGTGGGTGCATACCAGGCTAAGTGTAAAATTTCAAAACCCATTGGTGGAAGTCTTGTAAGATGGGACCACCTGCTGTGTTTGCTCGACTGTTTCAATTGCTCTGTTATGCAATTTCTTCTGTTGCGAGTTGAGGAAGATGGAGGAGGCCGCTTGGTTAAAGTATTACTTTTGCATTAAGTGTTTATGCTGGTCACCATTTTCCTCATTTGGGAACAAAAAGTTTCATACAGATGACTTCTAAGTCTTTCGGATCTGCAGAACGATGGATCCTTTTTTATGTGGATCCAACCAACTGGCATTTGTGCATATTTATTCTCAGGTTTTAACAGTGAAGTAGCTGTCGAGGCTGCGTATGAAGCTAGCTCTGTGACACAAGTCATAGCTGGTTAATGAAAAATGTTAAGAATAATAAATTCTTCAGGCTTTGTAAGTGTCTTTATGTAAGTGTTCTTGCAGAAATAATGGGCACTTTGTTATGGGACTTTAGGTAAACCATGCAGAACTGTATGGTAAATAGTAATAATTTTGGCCAAAAAGCATCTGAGTCAGCACGGGAGATGATCAGAAAAATTCCTTTGTGTTGAGCAAGAAACTTTCTTTCAAAGGACTTTTCTTGTACTGAGAGGACAGTACTGGTCAGCATACTTCTAGTTTTACAAACAGCCTTGTGTACCTGTGGAAGAAAATCAGATTTGCAAATGTAATCCAAATGATTTCATTTTCTCTGTTCTTCAGTATGTCTGTGACTGTTGACTAAATCAAAAGCATAGTCAAATGAGAACCTCCAGAGTTCATAACCAAAATTAGGTCTTACCTTTTGTCCAGTCCTCTGTGAAAGAAGACCCCTCAAACCTTTGTAAGTGCTAATACACGATGACTCATTGATGTTTGGGCCATTTAAAAAGCTTTCTTCCAGCAGTTTCAAACAAAAGCTGCCTGGAGGAGCTGTTCTCCAGAGTAAGGTGGTGCCGGTGTGGGAGACACAGAAATCATCCTATGGGAACTGCTGCGTGTCCTCTTAGCCGCAGTTAATGCTGGGCAAATACCATCAGTTGATGAAATGTGCCCCTTACAAGGTACAGTGAGGAAATCATGCTTTAATACAACTTAAAGTATTAAGATAAATCACAGGCAATTTAATGCCATTTTCGAGGCAGCTCAAATGCATTCTGCCACCTGGGTCTGTCACTTACGTTGTAATGTCCCGGTAACAAAAGCACTGTGCTGAGCATTTAGTAATGGAAAAGCAGTGGGTAAAGGGAGAATAAAAGCTGTGTGTAAGAAGCCCTCTGAATGTTGACTGTTGAGGATATTTTTAGGTTTAAAGGTCTTATTTTGTCCAACTCTGAGCTGGATTTGAATAGGAATAATAGTTTGAGTAAATCCATCTTGAATCAAAAAATTTAACATCTAAATAAGAGGCATCTTCAGTTTCCACAAAGAAAGCATCTGTAGCTTATATTTTTTCACACTGAAAATAATGCTGCCTAGTTAAACTGGATTTCTTTTGCAACATTGGTCAGAAAATACTCTACTGGCTAATGATGTGGGTCAGTGCTAGGATGGGTGATTTAGAAGCCACTAGCTTGTGCATTCCTGGTTGTCTTTGCATAGTTTTCATCACTCTTTATATTTAAAAATTTATCTGAAAATGGGTAACAAAAATTGAGATGATGTCCAGGTTTCCATGGCAGGAATGGAGGTGTTAATCTTTCACAGAAATAATTTTAGTTTAATTTTGTGGGTTTTTCCTTTTTTTTCCCCCTGTTTTTTTGAGTGTTTTTATTCTTCAGCTCTTAGTTGTAGTCAGTCCATGTCCTTTCTACCCCAGCCCCCAACTCCAACAGTGAAACTGCTCAAGGTCAAGAATTTGGCTGTAAAAGGAAACTGTTTTGTTTTGCGTTAAGATTAATGGAGCTTTAAACTAACTAGGAGAGAATAATTGTTCTGCTGAAATTATTAAACACATCCACCCTTTTCAGCAGACAGGTTTTTGTCCTCAGTAGTGCTGGAAATAAGTTCTTAACAGATTGCATGAGCAGTAAGATATTCAGTGCAAGCGCATAATTCGATTTTAAAATGAAAGGCGAGATTGAATATGGGTAAATGTGGCAATCACAATTAACACTTAAGTAAACCCTAGTCCCTAGTAGTGTTCAGTAGGAGATCATTCCATTAGGAATAACCCAAAATTATACTCCTATGCCTTTGTCCATGTGTACACTTTATGTTTGATTGCTCTAACAATGAGATACTTGAAAAAGTGAACCATAGTCAGTACGATTTGATGGAAACATGGAGAGAGAATGCAAGGAAGGGCCTCTGAGCCTTCCTTGTTGTCTATTAAAAAGACATAATGGTTCCCACCTTTTGCTCTAAACATCTTCAGGAATCCTTTTGGGAGCAATATGGCAGTTGCTTAAGTAATTCTGGAACAGAAAAATCTCAAAGTAAAAATCAAGCAGAGATGTTTTGTCAGCAGCATATTTTTCATATGTATTAACTTCTGATGCTTTTTATTCCCCATTGCCTTGGAGACACCTTGGTGGGCATTCTGTACAAGCCTTGAGAAGCATGACCAGCAGCATGGCTCATGCCCTCTCTGTTTAATTCCATGTACAGTACTGGAAGTAAAATATGGTAGTGCCAGTCTGTTCTGGCTCAACCCTGTATAACTTTGGCTCACTACAACAGGCAATAACTTGCCAGCCTTCCTGGTGAGTAGGAGTTCCCTGCGTGTGTGCTGACCACAGAAGCCTCCACCGTCATTTTTCATTGAGAGATTATACAGCCCAGAGATGAAATGCTAATGTTTCAGCCATATACTTCCGAATTCCTGAGGACTGTTTTAGCCAGCTCACTTGCATTTATTACTGGCTAAAGTATTAACATCATTCTCTGCTGTGCAGTACTTTGGAACTATAGTTACCTATTTTCATTTTCTCTCTTTAAGACAGATGATAATCTTAGTGAGTATAAGGCAAAGACCGACAATTGGGGTTTTTTACTGCACTGAAGTTTTCTAAAGAAAATAAATCAAATCTGAATTTGTACAGGAATGTTTGCCTTGCATTCCACACACTGAGTCAATTTATCTCAGGGGCTCTCTTTTTCCTCCTTCCCACCCTCTTTAAAGGCTTGGTTACTGGAAAAAAAAAAGGAGGGGTGTATGGTAGATTGTAAAAAGAGATTTTTGTAGCCACTGGTGCCAGGAATCATCAAGGAATGCTCAAGTAGTGCCTCTTGTGACAGCATCCAGTCTATTGGAAAAGCATCATGTGCCATCTGGCTTCGATTTTGACTTAATTAAATGCATGCAGCCGTCTTTAAGAACTCGGCTAAGATTCAGCTGTCTTGACATTTTGTAAAGAGCTAGAGTTTGGATTTTGTCGGGGAAGCTGCAATAGTCACCTGATTTATGTTGTTTAGTTCCCTTTCAGTGTGGTCTATGCAGTTTGCTGATCTTTGAGTGACAATTCTGTTTAAATAAACTCTTAAGACTTGCTGACTCTTGGAAGCCTAATTCAGTAGGGGTTTTCCACTCTAGATTCTGGGATTTTTCTTAGAACTGCAGTTATTGTGGAATTTTTTAATAGCGAAAGGAGTTTCTTAAGTTCAGCCAAGTCATTTGTCTGGGAAAAAGGCAAGCTGCTTTGTAAAAGTTTGGTTGCTCCACCCAAAGACTCTGTATCAATGGGATTTTAGCTTTGTGTGGGGAGGGGGGGTAGGAGGAGAATGTGTTCTTTGCTGTTAGCCAGTAATTCTTAATTCAGAGAATAGCAAGGAACTACTTTTCATGGGCAAGCAAACCATCTTGCACTTAAGAGAACCTGTCATTTTAATTACCTATTGTTTCATCTTGCATCTTCAACAGCAGCTTACCTGTGTGGATGAAAGATGTTGAAAAAAAATGATGCAAACTTCTACCCATGCAGTCGTAATTAAAAAACACACTTTTGTTGTTCTGAGTGCCAGGTATTTTCATTTTTGAGGTTTTATCACTTTGATCTTTAAAATGTAGAAAAAAATATAAAGGGAAAACAAGTGCGCAGAAATAGTATCTTTATTTAACTTCTAGATGAGATGAACAAAGACTCATTCAAGCTGGCCTTTTCATTCTTACATCAAGTTTTATCAAGTTGACTAGTGATAATGGTCAAGTGTTAATTTAAAACAAGTCTTCTACCATGTTCCTAATACTCCCAAATGGTCAAGTTTTATCTTTTTCATCCAGCTATCAAGGATTACCCAATTTTTTCCTTTTTTTTATCGCTGGGAATGTTATATTCTTGGAAGGCCCTTCAGGAAGAGGGAGTATTTTAGTAGTTATATGTCCCATATTATCTGGCCCTTTTCTAGTTCTATATTGCATTAAATGTTTTCATTTTTTAATCTTTCTAGGTCTCTTATTTTTAGCAAGTTATCCTTGGCCCATTGCCACCCATCGTATGAATGGAATTGTACAGTTCTCCTTAGGAACATCAGTTTGCTCAGACCTCTTTAGCTGATTCGCTAAGTACAATATCCAGATCCCTCCTGCTGTGTCTTACCAGCTGTGCTGCAGGCTTGGGTTGGACACTCCCCCCTACCCCCCAGGCCCCTAACCTATAATAGGCACTCTGGCCTGCTTGTTGAAGAAGCTTTAGGAGCTGCTTAGCTTACCTTCACATCTCCATTCTCTGTACCTATTCATGTTTGAAATCAGGATTAATGAAAAATTAGCTATTTTGACAACCTTGGTGATTGATTCACTCTCTGTAGAACAAAAATACTGTGATGATACAGCTGTCAAATTTCCTCATGCAATGCTGCCAAACATGTCTTAAACTCAGCCTTGAGAGCCCTGTTCCCAAGGATGAGCAACTGCTGGACTTCTGCTTTCATACATGTTGAATTCTTGGCCTCTGTTTTCAGTTGACTGAGAGGTTGCAAATAACATTTCTTGCAAGGGAAGCACTTACTGGTGATAAGGAAGAACATCTTCCTTCTAATGTTAATCTGATTACTGTAGGACTAATTGACTCAAAGCAGTTGAGAATCAAGGAGCTTTAATTTCCTATTGTCCACCTGTACATGTAAGCATCAAGATAAGAAGAGACTCTGCATTTTTAAAAGCTTGGATTGTTTGGAATTAATTTCTTAAAATCACATGCTAGTATGCATTGCTTGTGCATTGTTATTTATATTTACTGGTAAGTTAAATATTTGAGTTGAGAAGCTCTCCTGAACTTCCTTGTTGCTGGATATGACTTGATTATCAGAGTATGAGTCTCCTTCCCTGCTGGGAATGCATTTAGATTGTTTTGCTTATGTTTGTTGTTTAGTGGGGATGCTGCATAGTCTCTCTAGGCTTGAGAGTGGCACTATTGTAGCGGTAGACATGCTCTTTTATAATTTTACAGAAGCATTTGTCTACATTGCTCTGGTTTTGGAGACATTTTAGAGGTGATGTAATATATGCAAACAATGTTGAGAGTTTTACTTACCGTGAAACAGGTAAGCAAGGCAGTGGAAGCTGGGGTGTTGGAAATAAATCCCCTTCAGGAACACTGTCTGATTGTTCTGCCTGTTTCGTCTGTGTCCACATTTGTTTGAAGGAGACTAAGATAGAAACTTGAGCCAGAATTAGGCTGGGATAAGACTGGAGGAAATGATTCAAGCTAGCAATTATTATTCAGTTGAATTGAAGTTGGCCACAAGTTCCTTTGGCACCTCCTCGAAAGTGGAATTGAGGCATCCCTTGAAGATGCCAAAAAAGTAGAGAGATGCCTGAAAATGTCAGCAGGTCATGAGTCCCTGAACTGTATGTGCATCCATGCTTGGGTGCCCTTTCACAGCTGATGGGGGTAGCAGACAAAGCTTTGCAGTTGACTATGCAGAAGATCTGAGAGTTGAATCTCTAGATTGATTCATGGCTCAGCTGTAGAGTAAGTAAAAATGAGCGTAAAGCAGCTGAAACCGCCATTGCTTGTAGTAAAACTCTCTCCACTTCTATTTGTGCATTGCTCTTGTATGAAAGGTAGGGAGCATACTTTCTCTAACCTGTTACTGAGTTATTTGTGCTTCACCCGCAGTTTTAATTTCAGTTTTATACTTACTCTAAGGTTTAGCAAAAATGTTTGCTTGTATTGTACTTAGTTTGTAGTAGATGTTCCCTATAAAGGTCTGAACCAGTGCTTAGTGTTTGGATGAATCATAATGCATTTTCTTGTACCCTTCAATTCTAATTTCTCTGGATGGAGAAACAGTCACCTCAGCTATGTTGTGCATAGTGGGTTTTGGTGTTTGACTGAGTGTCTAAAAGACCCTGGTGCAAGCATCTCATTGTTTGTATAGTTAACTGTGGGTCTGCGTATCTTATCTTTGGTGGAGCTGACTTTTGAACCTGAAGATACTTCTGCTGTTTCAGTTTGCTACACTTGAGGTGTCTGCAAGAACATGCATATAGTTTGAAATGGGGGAGAAGGGCCCCCCAGGTGAAGATATTCACATAAAGGTAATCTCCATCACCCCTTTGTATTTCAAATTGTGAAACAAACAATTACTTAGAGGGGAGAATTCTGGTCAAATAAACGAAGAGTAGAAAAACATGAGATCTTAAAGTCCAGGAGCCTGACCACTACAAAAACTAAGGAAGAAAAGAGCTATGTAGCTGACTTTTCTAGGATTATTGATCTACTTCTGTCTGATGTAATTTCTCCTGTGAGAATTTGAAAGACGGCTGCATCCAGTTGACAGCCAGTCACTGGTGGGGTCCCCCAGGGATTAGTGCTGGGGCCAGTCCTGTTTAATATCTTCATTGATGATCTGGATGAGAGGATTGAGTCCACTATCAGTAGATTTGCAGATGACACCAAGCTGGGAGCATGTGTTGATCTGTTGCAGGATAGGAGGACTCTGCAAAGGGACCTGGACAGGCTGGATGGGTTGGCCAAGTCCAATAACATGAGGTTTAACAAGTCTCAGTGCCGGGTCCTGCACTTTGGCCACAACAACCCCTGCAGAACTACAGGCTGGGGACAGAGTGGCTGGACAGCAGCCAGGCACAAAGGGACCTGGGGGTACTGGTCCATAACCGATTGAACATGAGCCAGCAGTGTCCCACGTGGCCAGAAAGGCCAACAGCACCTGGCCTGCATCAGGAATAGTGTGGCCAGCAGGACCAGGGAAGTGATNAGGGAAGTGATTCTTCCCCTGTACTCAGCACTGGTGAGGCCGCACCTTGAGTGCTGTGTCCAGTTCTGGGCCCCTCAGTTTAGGAAGGATGTTGAGATGCTTGAACACGTCCAGAGGAGGGCAACAAGGCTGGTGAAGGGCTTGGAACACAAGCCCTAAGAAGAATGGCTGAGGGAGCTGGGGTTGTTCAGCCTGGAAAAAAGGAGGCTCAAGGGTGACCTTATCACTCTCCACAGCTACCCGAAAGGTGGTTGTAGCCAGGTGGGGGTTGGTCTGTTCTCCCACGCAACCGCTGACAGAAGGAGAGGACACAGCCTCAAGCTGTGCCAAGGGAAGTTTAGGTTAGAAGTTAGAAATTCTTCACTGAAAGAGTGATTGGGCACTGGAATCATCTGCCCAGAGAGGTGGTAGAGTCACTGTCCCTGGATATATTTAAAAAAAGACTGGACGTGGCACTCAGTGCCATGGTTTAGTTGATGAGGAGGTGTTAGGTCATAGGTTGGACTAGATGATCTTAAAGGTCTTTTCCAAGCTGGTTCATTCTGTGATTCTGTGAGTCAACATTGACTATAGTTTAAATTTTATTCAGAGCATCAGCACCACATCTTGTATTACAACAACTGTACTTCGCACTAAGAAAAAAATTCACGTCTTTTGTGTGGCACAGTTTACTTGGTTGTGATTTTTAAAAGTACTTGTAAGAAGACACAAGACACTTACTGAAAACTGGAAGTTAAACTTAGGTGGAGGTTGAAAACAGGAAAAAAACTTTTTCTCTCTCTTCACCACTTTTTCATTTGACTGCTGGAAAAGAAAGAGGAGGTCAATGCTTCAATGAACAGCAAGGAAATGTTTTTGAATAAGTTCTCAAATACCTTTTATTTTCAAAAAATGTTTGCTTCTAGGTATTTTTTTTCAAGTAGGTTATTTTGAACAACTTTAGTTTTATGCTTTCACGGTTGTTGAGAATTTTAAGGACAGTAAAAACAGATTTCAAATCATTAGGGTTTTAATAAGCTTTTAACAAGGAGAGTATCTCTGTGAGAAGAATGAGGTTAAAGCAAGGAAGTCTTATTTCTTGTTAAAAGTTCGGAGATTTAGACTTAAGACAAGAATGAGGCTTCTGTCCAATGTGGCTAAGCCTTGAATTTTCTGGATGTTGTTGGCTGAAACCTGCCCTGTGACACATAGGATGTGTGAAGGTAGATTTTGGTCCATGGGCAAAACAGAAAGTAGAGTGAACCATGTCACCTGCAGGATGTAGGTGCATTTGTTCTGGGCAGACGAGTCCTGAGAGGTTTAAGGTGTTCTTTACAGCACTGAGTACCACTCCACCCCTTGCATCTTTTACAGGCTGTAATACAGGTAACTGCAAGATACAAAATATTTTTGTATTTACAAGGCAGTGAGCACTGCGGAAAGTGCAATCTCCTCTGAAACCATACAGCCCATGTGCATGTTTTGCGGGTAGGAATCTGGACTGCAGTAAACTCCTTAAGTTATGTTCCTCAGATGAGAAAGCAAAACATAGTACAGTGACAATAACTGAGTGTGCATATAGTATATAGATCCCCTTTAAAATATGGGAGAGCTATGACCTTGCATTCCAGAGGAGATTAAGTAGAAAGCATCAGTAAAAGCCATCTGTAATCAGATTCTCTGCACAGTTTTTCCTTTAGTGCTTTTGATCTGAGATGAAGCCAGTGAGTGATGTGAAAGTTGCCTTAGCAGAGCATGAAACTTTTGAGCTTCATGCATTTGGCACATGTTCAAATGGCTCTGTGTGGGGTCAGTTGTACTTCAACCTTGAGCTTTAGGCATGCTGCTAGAGAGTCCAAGCACATTTATTTGTCCTCTACTTTCCTCAGTTAATATATTCTGTCTTAAAAGTGAAAATATTTAACAGAATGACTTTTTTTCAGTTTTTACACAAGTCAGATGTTAAATGTCACGATCCGGATAGCTTTTCTTCTTTTTTTTAACCACTTCCAAATTCAAGCCACTATTTCAGTTTGGGAGCTCGCCAGAATTAGCTGAGGAGTTTCTTATCTAGCCTCGTCATTCCGCAAGCATTCCCTTAAAACACTCCTTGAGTCCAGAGATATGAACTAGTAAAGTCTTGCTGTGTCTCAACTCTGCCTGCCCTGCATCTTGGCAAACTATGAATTTATTAGAAATGTGCTTTAGCATTAAATATTTTGGCAATGATCCTACTTTGGTGTTGCTCAATGCAACAAAGAAATAGTAAATATATCACAGTATTGCTTTCATGCCAATTAAAGCAATAACTATTTAATATTTGTGGTTATATCCTACTATGGAACATAGCTGGATATGATCATCTGCAGCAGTGTTGTTTGTTTATCCATATTGTACAATCTGTACAACTTCTAAAAATAAAAAAAAATTTGATTGGTGTTGTGTGGCAGTTGTGCTGAGTCTGAAAGAAAACCTGTTAAATGTCAGCATGTTTAGGCATTGCCCTAAAATAGTTCCTTAATGCTCTCAGATGTTGCCAGTGTGTTCATTTAACAGAGAGGTGTTCTGCCTCTGCAGCCACAGGACAGCTGCTGACAAGTACACTTCACTTGACTTGGTTGTTTTGCTTTCTTTCATTTTCCCCAGTTGATTCATTGATTTGGATTTTTTTTGTTTGTTTGGTTGGTTTTTGTTTTGTTTTTTTAAAATTTATTTTGTTTTGAGGTGGTTTTTTTGGTTTTGTTTAGTTGTTTTTTTTGTTTTTGCTTGGCACAGTACTCAAATCCAATTGGTGTACAGTCATGTTCATACTTTGCTATGTTTTTTCATGCCACAGAAAAGCTGGCTTTTTTTTCTGCAAAGCTCTTTAAAATGCTCTTTTACACTTCCCTGCCATTGACCAAGCAGACAGGCAGATTTTGAAGGCTGGATTTTGTATTTCGTCCCTTCTGACTATCAGTTTGTTTAGCCTCTGGGATGTGATCGTTGGCATAGTCAGTACAAACTACTATAAATTTGTCAACCGCAAACCAATAGTGAGAATACCTCACTCAAATTTTATACTTTGTAACTTCTCCCCCTCCCCTCAAGACAAGCTGCATATTTGATAAGCTTAGGCAAAAAAAAATTTCAACACTATTAACATTGCAATGCTGTAAGTATTTCAGTGCCATTTATACTTAGGATACTTAGATAAAGGTAATATTCAGTACGGTGCAGAGTAGCAGTCCAGAATAAAAACTTTATACTTGAAAGCAAAGGGAAGGGTCTTTATTTTAGGGTGAAGGAAAAAACCTGTTACCTTATATGTTCTTTAGTTTTTCTACACTGTAATTTCCTGCTGCTAGAGCGAGTGTTTCACAGCGGCAATGGCTGGGGCAGGACGCTTGTGAGCGCCTTCAGGGAGGCACAAGGCCGCGTTTGGGACCACCTGCTCAGTGCCGTATCTGCGCACGCAGGGGCGCAGCTCGGGAAGGCACCCGCATCCCGGGGCCTCGGAGCAGCCTCCGCTGCTGGCTCCCACGGGCCGGTGGGCAGCAGCTCGGGGAGCGAGGGGCCGGCAAACCTCACCGCGGCCTCTCGCTGGGGCCAGTTCAGCTTTGCTTTCTGGCCCAGTGCCAGGAGACTGCTTTGAGTCCTAGGTAATTGCGCTTTGTTTTTCTGCCTCTGGTAACAGTGCAACATAAAAGCAAAAGAAAACTAACAAGTAAAGGAATATTTTTATTTAGCATTATTTTTCCCATTTTCTTCTTTTATTTTTTTTCCTTGTTAAATTGAAAAAACAAACTTTTGGAACAGCTCCTACAGTGTTGTAGGTTACGGGTGATGCTACTCTGTGAAAGGAAGTTGACTATTAGAGTTTTGGAGTTAAAATAACTTCTTCCACTGTGTTCTTCAGAAAATTGACATGTTGCAAAATGAAGTTGCCTTAAAGGTGCTTTCTAAGTGTATCATTTACAGTATTGAAAATATCTGTAATGTTGAAAGTGACTAAAAAGTGACTTTTCCTCTTAGTTTCATTTTGCATAGATTTTTGCTGATAAACCTTATGTAAGATTTTTATATCAGTAAATGAGCAGCCTTTCTTTACTTGTCTCTTCTGGTAGAACACTAATTTTCTAAATGAGTGGGGGGTTTTTCTGGCCCTGTGCTGCTTACATCTTAAATCCTCTTGACAAGCAGAACAACTGTTGTGCTCCTTCTGCATATGTATAATTAAGAGGCTGATTATATTGCCTCCTAATCTAGATTATCATCCTGAAGAAAAAAAATGTGTTCCTTTTGCAAAAAGAATGGTGAAAGGCAGAGGTGCAACATAATACCAGCCTGGAGGAAAGCATTACCAATTAATAACACTATCAGGAGAAGTAGTATTGTGTTCCTTGTCACAAGACCATTTTTTAAGTTGCACAATTTGTAAAACTCAGCCAATTTTTCCTTGCTTGCATTTGATAGACACTTTAAGAATCCTGAAAATGCACATGTGGTTTAGCGTGAAATAGGCAACGTTTTTATTCAGGTTTGAGTCTTAGTTTCCTGTTTGTGGAAAACTTTTAAAATTACACTTTTACAGCTTTAAGCCATTTTAGTGAGTACACTGTAGCATTATTAAGTACACTAACTTAGTAGTTTGTTCACTGTTTTGCGCTAAGCTCTGGGAACATTGCTACTGAGGTAGCAAGCCATAGTTGTGACACCAGATGATACAGCTGGCTCTCTGGCAGCACACTGTCTGGTCCTGTATCTTGTAGATCACTATAGAGAACTTAGCATGTCCAATAAGAGTTTATGCTCTGTCTGTTCCTCTGGAGATTTGCTTACAGTGAAGTAATGAATTGGGAAAACTGGTAGAGTTTAATGCCACTGTAGTGGCTGTGCCAGGTAGCACTGAGAGGGTGAACTTCTAAAGCAGAGCGAATACTCTTTGTAGACTTCCTGTTTTAGTCCCTTGAAGATGCTAAACAACATAGCTGTGTATTGGACAACATTGCTTCATTCACTTTTGTCAATAACAAAAGTCTCCCAACTAAAAGGTCTTTTAATTGCACATTGGGCCTCACAGGAAATAACACAGTTCCAATATGAAATGTAGTACAACAGTATTCCAGAAGTAGTGTGTGGATATTTCTCTGGATCACAGCCTTCAAACATCATGGAAGAACCACCGTACCAAAAAAGTTCTAAAACAGGAATGGTAAAACTGAAGAATTCAAAGATTATGTACTAAAAAGATAGTACTTTCAGAAAGTTAATTCAAATTTTGAAATAATCTTGTAATACAAATAATAATTATAGTAGATAACTGATAAAGGAGGGAAGAGAAAAAGATTTGTATTTGCAATGAGAACTATGAATGCAAGACAGAAACTTGTGGTTTGAATAACCCTATGGAAAATGAAGTGAAATTTTATCTGTAAACTTAAATTGGATGATGCCCAGACAAGGAAAAACCTATGACAGATAACAGTTGTGGATCTGTTGTAGCTCTAAAATCCTGTATGTAGCCAACCAGTCTCTCCAAGTAACTAGCTAATATTTCAAAGTAAGAAAATTCCTGCATATTCTGTACAGGAGCATAAGCCAGTGACTTAGAGAAGGAAGGAAGAGGTACTGTCTAGCACATACCCCATGCTTGCTTTAACTGATAGTGTCCATGCACTTGAGAGATCTTCATGAAATGTTTTTACTTAGAGTTACTTCACGCAGCTCAGAAAATATGTGAATGCAGCAGGAGTCTCCACAGCTTTCCTCAAATAATGAAATGGGAATTTTAGGTCTTTTACTGCAGAGTTATCTAACTTCCTGCACTTGAGTCTTACTTATGCTCTGGAAACTCCCTGATGTAGAAAGCTGCGGTTCTTCCCTCTCTTGAGTGGCTCAAGAGGTATCAGCCTCAGCCCACATCGGCACAATATCACAGCTGCTAATATCTTGCTGTGCGGTGTGGACCCAGACCAACTTAAATAGACTATTGCTAGCCCATCTCTGCCTTCCTGTATCTTGGCAAGAACAAATGCGTTGTTCTCCACAGTTCACTAGAAATTAAGAGTGCTGTTCAGCTTAGTGGGAGGAAGCTGAGAGTTTTGGGATGGGCTCCCACAAGGTACATCTGCACCTCTCTCAGACAAGAAAAATCTAAGAACACCAGTGCAACTTTCCTCCAAATTCATATCAGCTGCATGTCTTTCTGGTGTATCTGTGCAGTGCTTTTCAAGTGCTTGTGAAGGTACAGACCCTTGCTTCTGAAACACGAGATGAACATAAACAGGAGGAACAGAGACGTGGGAATTCAGGTTTCTCATAGCGCTTAACTGTTCTTATGGTAAAGAAACACACAGCAATACAGGAAGTATACTAGTAGCTGTCTGGTAAAAACACGGTGGATTTGTACTGACTGACCTGCTTAGCAAAAAGCTAACAATACATTCTTAATTTCAACAGTCCATAATAATTATACACACTTTTAATATTAAAAGCAAGAGCTCTAAGTCTACTTTTAGGAATACCATTTCTTTTTTATGTTAAAAGGAGAGTTATAGTTATTAGTAAAGATAACAAGGTTCATCTTCAGGAGCTGAGATTGGACACATACTTCAAAATAATTCATTAACTGGTCTTCAGGTCCATAGCTAACTAAACAAAAAACTCCAGAGGTTTACAAATTGGCCATTACAGTGTCTGATGTTTAGTTCCTAGAGTGGATATGCAGTTTATAGTAATTAAGTGCTTGCTTGAATTAGGTGATCCAGAAACCTCCCTGTTAAGCAAGGAGCTATTTAAAGAAGTATCCCAACATGAACATCTGTACAGAGAAACAGTCCAGATTCTCCCAGATTAATTTAGAGGAGGAGTCAGGACTGCAGTAACAAAGCAAATTTACAAACCACAAGCTTAGGGTAAACTTCTACTTCTTCCCTCCTCATCCCTTTATTTTTTTCCTTCCTTTTTCTTGGAGATTGCAAATTACTTTCCTTTTAAAACAAAACCAAACTAGGCAGCAGCAGAAGTGGTGCTTGCTCATGTTTTCTGTTCTATACAAACATTTAAATGCATGTCCAGAAAACAGGAGATGTTTTTTGCTCTGCTTGGAGGTGATTTGACCTCCCGTCTGTGGCTGGGGGACTGCCCTAAGGACCATGTTGTGTGTTGGGACATGCAGTGCTCCTCAACCACTGTGTGGAAGCAACCCCAGACTGGTAGGGCTGGGGTGAGAGTACAAAGGCAATGTGATGTTTATTTTTTTTAAATGCATGCATACACAGACACCTTTTTTTTTTCCTTTCTCTTTTGCAGACTATGGTTAGGATGCATTTTGGAGAAGCAGTGAATGGGCAGTCTTGGGTAGAGACTTCCATTTCTAGCATTTATAATGGGGAAAAAATGTGTGTTAACACTTGCAGAAGCAATTGGTGATCCAGAATGAAGGCAGGCATGAGGCAAAGGTGCAGGCATCTTCAGGAACCAAAGTACTGCTAGAATTACATGTCTCCAAATCTTGTGCTTTTTTTAAAAAAAAAAGTTTTCCTCCTAATGATTGAGTTTATGATGCAACTAATGTAATACTGACCATAGTCTTAGGTGCATAACAAAATCTTCACCAGACACTACAGTTTCCTAAATCACAAAATGTCGAATTACACTGCTGAAGGCTGGTCACCCTCTGACCCCAAAACAAATGATGCAGAAACACAGTGCCTATTTAATTTGGAAAGCAGAAGGCTCTCCAGTTGCTGCTTTAGTCAGACCTTCAACTTTCTTTTACTATGATAAATGAAATTTTAATAAAAGGTTTTCCTACAATTTAGAGTGTAAAAATTACTGAATTTGGAGATAATTTAAATACACTGCAAACAAAATTTTTCAGTATGCCACTGTTGTTGCATACTATGTAATAGAGTATGTAATTTAAATTTTTATCATTCAGAAGAATAGATTCTTTCTCTGCTGTTTTTAGTGACTGATATTTTTCTTGAACTTAAGATGTAGCTAAATTCTGTAATACTCGTACTTTGTCATTCAGTCTCAGCCTACATGCATAGCTCTTAAGCATAAAACAAAATTCAAGGTTTTTGTCTAGGGGATTCTTTGTCCTTCTATGCTTTGAGGAATCAGGTCTCTGCTCAGAATATGCTTTTGGGGAAAGGCAGGTTGTGGTGACGAACTTGAGAAGAAAAGTTTTGAATGGTCATTAGAACATGCCTGTGGAAAATTGTTAGGACTATCAAACAGTAGGTTAAAATACTGCTTTGCTCCCAGCTCTTGCACGCTTTGGCTTTTAAGATGTGTCTTCTCTGAAAGGAAAGCAGCTGTTGCATGGCATTCATAAATAACACAGACAGGATCTTGTGGGTCTCACAAAATACTCAAATTCCTTAGCGCTGTCACTGACTTTTTTCAGAATGTCAATACAGCCAGTCTGTAAATGGTCTGTCAGTTATCAAGGTGAGCAAGTTCAGAATCTCCTGTGCAATGTGGTATTTGAACATTCAACCTCCTGCCAACACTGACATCCTAAACTGGTGTGCTCAGACATGAATTTTTCATGAGTGTGGTTGCATGCTGCTGGAATACACGCTCCCGAGAAGCGGTCATGTTCTCTGCCATGGGCAGCAGTGGGAGACAAGAAGCTCTGTATATGATGCTTGTGTGCATGTACAGTGGTCCCACCACCAATGTCAGAAAATAGAAGTGTAATTCTAATTTTTCTCTCGTGTTGCAAGAATTATCAAACATTTTTCCCAAAATTCCGCTCATACTCGAGTGAGTGTTGCACAGTGCAGTTGTGAATTGTGCTGCCTGAGCAGAATGTGTCTTTTAATAAGTGCATCTGCACAGATGACAGATACTTTTGCCAAACAGAAATACAGATGTTTGTCATTTTGTCATAATTAAATACACATTTTTAATTGGGAAAAGCAGCTAATTGTGCGAGTAATGTTTTGATAATCTTTTTTTTTTATGTCTTTGAAGTAATGTGCCTGCTTCTAGAGCTAAATTAGGCCAGTAACATATGTAATACAATAAAGCTTTTGAAAAAAGGCCTACAAATTAAAGCCAATTTGGAAAATGTCCATTTAGAGTAGTAAGCATACTCTAACTTCCAAATATAAGAATTCTTGAGTACTACAATATAATTTACTGTTAAATCCATGCAGCTTTTTGAAGTTTCTATTTGTGTAAATTTGCAGTCCTTGGTGATTTTATTGCATTAATTGATAATTCACAGCACAATCCAATAATTTCTTAAGAAAAAATAACCTTTGTCATTGACCCAGTATAATTATCTTAATTGGTTAATTATCTCTCATTAATCCTAGGAAGAATTAAGCCTCTGGAATAGAGCAACGGTGGCAAGATACTCAGAGATGCCAGAAATGGTTGCATATCTAATTCCTATGGCAAATTTTTCATGAGGAGGGAATTTCTTCTAATGTTCCGTGATGATAGAAAGTAATGAGGTTTTAAGGAATCGTATATAGAATAAACTACACAAAATGGAGAATTTGAAATTGTGAACATCTAGACTTGTTTAGAAAAAAAGGAAAATTTCTTTTAAAGAAAATTTTGGTTTTGCTCGGGGGAGTGGATTTTTTTAGCCTTTTTTTGAATTGTTGTTATTGGTTTTGCTTGGTTGATTTTGGGCTTTTTGTTAGGCGTGAAATGTAAGGTAACAGAGTACTAATGGCTAGGGAAAAAAGGGTAGGGATGCCATAATGTGATTGATGCCTGGGGTGTAAATTGCTACAATTTAGTTCCTCTCCACAGAACTGAATTTTGCTTTTTTCAGGTTCCCAACTCAGGCTTAAGATACTGGTGTTTAACTGCATGAATGTTTCATGCCCTGCTCAGCCAAGTATGTGCCCTAGGAAGGCAGATGAGTACTATTCCATCGTGTCAATAAACTGCATAAAACACTGCATTTTTTTATTGACATGGGGTTTTTTATTACTAGAGCATCGTGAGAGATTTACCTTGATTATATTAGCAGTCTGTCTCCAGAAAAGGAGCCCTCGTCTGACCCTACCAGGCAGCTCAGATACTGCAGGCTGGGAAAAGTGGACCTCAGCAGGTAGAAATAGCCATACAGTCCTTTGCAACTTGCTTTGTGAACTGTGTTTGGTAATTTTAGGAGCAATTGCATTGTGGTTCTTTCCCTACAAAAATACATTCAGTGCTGTATTTAGTATTTGCTTCTTCATCTTTTCATGTTTGAGTTCTGGGTCAAAGTGGAGTGAGGGAAGCTCTCTTCCTTTGCTGAGACAGTAATAAACAAGAGCAGAAGACAAACTAAGGGCAAGGTTACCCAGACCTTTTTTGTTTCTATAATAGTATGCCTTTTTTTTCTTGAGGGTCATCCCACTTGCTTCCGAGTTTTTATTGCTCTAAGAATGAAGAATTGAAATGACATGCAGAGTGTACAGCAGAAACATAGCTTTCATACAGCGGGAGCAGATATCTGCATCTATTCAGTTTGAAGTACTACATACTTAGAGTAAACAGGATTGTATAAATTATATAAAGGTGAATTAAGACAACTTTAGGTTTTGTTGACTACTTTAGCACTGGGGTGGGGGAGGAAGGAGTAAATGTGTCTTCTTGTTTGAACTTGGCTTTAAATATTTGAATTGTTGAGGAGAATGGTGGCAAAGGATGCCTTCAGTGTGTAATTTGGATGCTCTGTGAATGTGCATATCAATTCTGAACAGAGATCAGAAGTTAATGTATAGAACAAATTCTGTTGTTAAAGTTTAAAGCACTCAGATTTTAGTAGGAGCCTGACCCTTCTTTTGACGTCTTTTGTTTGTTTACTTTGCAGAGAAGTGAGTGAGGGAATCAGCAAATAAGACATGCTTTAAAATTCAGCACCTTACTGAGCTTCTTTTCTTTAAAGCTGAATAATTTTGCAAAGCGGAGAAATCGTGCTGAAGAAATTGCTATCAGTTATTATGAGAGCAGGTCACTCTCATTGTTTGCTAGATTTTTGTTCAGATGTGTAATGTTATGTTCTATTCGCTCCACTACATAGTAGTGGGTACTTCTGCAATAACTATTAACAATAAGTTTTACTTTCAGGATAAAATTACATTTTCAGGAGTTGATAAGAATATTCTTAAAAAAATTATTGGGAAATGTTATATTTTCTCACTGTCTGAGAAGTGAGCATTTGTGCTATGACAAAAATGGAAGATCTCAAACAGCAGCTATGATTAAAACCAAATAATGGTATGAGTTAGTCAAGATAAGCATTCTGTTAAAAATGGGCTGTTCAAGAGAAAGTATTTAAAATGGAAACCTAACACTCTGTAAAATTCCTGTGGCTTTTGGCAGACCCATCACAGTGCTTTTTGAAACTAACAGGCAGTGAAGCAGTTTTTTTCTGTTGCTGGGTCTTAATCAGTGCTACCTGTGTCTAAAAATGTAGCTTTTTTTTTTTTTTTTTAAACCACAGCAAACTGTAGACACAGGCATAGATGCAACTTAAATTTTTGTAAAAGGTCCCATTTAGACTGATAGACTGAATGAAGTAGGTTGAATTTATTTTTGGTAAGTATACTGTTGCCATCCACTACTTCTTTTCAGACCTGTTGAAGTCCTTCACAAACAAACTGCAAGCTGATGAAACTGGTCTTTTCCTTTTTTAATTATTGCACGGTCCTGTCTACATGATCATACAGACCCATTCAGGGTTTTTTTCCAATTTGATTTGTCGGTAACTCTGACCCTTTCCCTAATGATGCAGTGGTTTTGCGGGCTGTGGGATTGCATTGGGTCTGTTTTTGTCAAGGGCACATTGGCAAACGATGACATTATTTTCCTGGGATGGACAGGAAGGCAGAAAGATAAACCAGCGTTGTTGAAAGCATATGATAGTTGCAAAGTAAAAAACCTTGAACCTTATGATCGTAAAGATTACTTTGTCAGGTCATATTTTTTCTCTTGGAAGTCTGTTCCTGTTATCAGTTTGAATAGATAAAACACAAGTTGTTTCTAGGCATAACCTCTTTATAAACCACTCTTATCATTGTTAGTAACAGCTGAAATTACAAAAATGTAGACCTATAAAAATGCTTAATGTTAACTGCACAGATTGCATACATAAACAGCCTATATATATAAAATCATCCATAAGTAAACTTGAACAAGTAAATATGGATAATCCAACCCTATCAAACTTCTCTGGTACGAGGTCTGTTAGAATAAGTAAACTGCATATAGAGAAAGTAGTTCTCTTTTGGCCAGCTGGCTATTTCTTTTCATAGCACAATTTTTCACTCCATTCTTATACAGATTATTTTGTCATTTGGAAGGAAAAAAAAAAGCAAAATATGTTTAAAAACAGTGTAAGGTGTCTGTGACTACAGATGGGTTCCTCTGGGCTGGATGTGCCATTAGCTTCTGTAAAATGCAAAACTGAACTCATGACTCAAAGTAAATGGGAGTTATTTCTCAGTAATTTTTGAATAAGTTGTGTACAGATTGTCTGAATGAATGCTGTACCAAACAGCAGTAGGAAGGTGTTTAGACATTGGTGATGTGCTAGGAAAAAAAATCAAAACTTAAGCTATGCTTTGCAAGTGTTCTTTTGGTGTGAGGGAGGGATGGCACTGGAGCTGTTTAGTTTCAGGATCAACACTACAAATGGGCTTCTGCCATCATCCCTGCTTCCAGAATCTTCACTCACTTCAGTCCTTCCCACTCTTGTCTTGGCCTTATTCCTACTCCAGGTCAGCTGGGTCTGCTGCTGCTTTGCTCTGGCCTGGGTGCCGCTTTAGGGTTGTGAGGACTGTAAGAGCTAGGAAACTTCCCTGATGGTCTTGTGCTGCCCTAGAGGGGCTGTTGCATAGAAAGATTTCCAAAGACTACAGTTTGTCTGTGTTTAGTTGCTTTGTAGAGATGGAATGTATGCAGGCGTGCTGCTCTGAGTTATGTGCAAATACTACTTAGAAGCTGTAAAATGTGACTAGTAAAGCTTAGGTACTAATGGCAAAAAACCAGCTAAGTTCTTGGCACTCAGCAGCCCCACTTTTATTTTCTTTTAATACATTAGCTCTATGATTTCCAAACATCAAGGGTTTACTTTTATTTGTGGGTTCCGGGTTTTTATTGTTTTTTTTTTTTTTTTTTTAATTATTATTATTAATTTATTTCTAGTAGACTTTTTCAGCAGTGATGAAAAGTTTCCAACTTCTGTTGCTGAAACAATGGAATCACTTTGAAAAAAACCTTTTAAAATAAACATCTGTTGTTCAGTTTTTTAAAACCTACAAATCTATGTGAAGTTTCTCTTCCTGATGCTTTTCATCTGGAAATTGTTATCATTAGTTTCTTGGGGAAAAGTTTCATTTAATTTTTAATCTCAAGTACTTTAATTAGTCTTCAGTCCATAACAGCCCTGTGATTTAAAGAAACAGATATAATAACAGTAACCTCTTTAGAAATAGTAACATGATTTATAATTGGAAAGATTTTCTCACAGGCTTATGGTAGATATTATTTTGAATGTAGGTTGAACTAAAATATTAATCAGTTTATGCATGAATTGTTAAAGAGGGAAGTGGTGGATATTTTACCATACTTCTTAAACATTTCTGGCGTGAGGAGCTCTGAAGTTAGGTTTCAGCCTGGAGTCAGTTTTTACAGCTGTAATAAATCCCCCACAAAAATGGTCTGTTCTAGTGGAAGTGACAGCAGCCCTTTGTCAAAACAGTAGCATGGACGCCATTATAAAAACTGAATAAATACTTAAAGAACTGTACCAGCTTTTAAAAATATGATGCTTTTTTCCAAGCAAAAAAACAACAAAGGAAGGAAAAGATTGCTGGGTAAATATGCAAATATTTAAATATACTACATAATAAGCAATTAGAAAAGGCTGTGGTAGACTGTGTCCTGTTACTGAACTCTACCCTTTAAAAAAATGTTTCCATTTTGATTTTTAAGAATCACTTGTTGACAGAAGGCAGGGCTCCTGCCAGCTCAATATCTGTGCAGCACAATGGGGGACACTTTGAAACAGCAGCTGGATGAGGGGGATTTTTCTGCCTGTTCAGTGGTTTTGTGACAGTGACCATGAACCCTTTCCCTCGGGTCCAGGGAAGAAAGAAATTGCTGTTAGGGAAATACATTGCTCTGGACTAAACATTCCTAAAATTTAATGTTGTTTGCTGTAATGTTTACAGATAATCTCAGGAAGAGCAAGTATGGACAATGGCTGTGGGGTGTGAATTTATGATACCAGGCAAAAGGGAAGTCCTGGCTTCTGTGCTAAGTTAGAGCGTCACCAAATGCAGCAGACACCCACCTGCCTGATCAAAGTGCAGCAATTGCCAAGTTAATAATATTGGATAGTATTGCATAGGCCCAGAGTTTGCAAGTTGCTAGCTCATCATTAAGTTTTCTTTTCTTTATATGGTGATGTTTAAAGTTCATGTTGGGTAGTTAATGCTGTTTATTTACCCTGCAGTCTGTGGGAAGAGGTGGTTCAGGGTTACAGGTACCCTCCATTAACGTGAAGCTTTGCGTGGAATCTCTTGCTTTGTTGCAGCCATGCTGCATTGTTTTGGGCCTTGTTTCCGTATTTGCTTCTGAGCCCATCTGTAAAATGGGGCTGGAGTTTCTTCCCTGCCAGGTGTCCTTCCAACAGTGTCTTTCAAAGTCCAAGTAGAGTGGGAAAGATGTGTAGGAATGTAAAAATGCGTTAGCCTTGCCCAGCTTCTAGTGTATGCATGCGTGTGTGTGATGCCTTACATGTACACACCCACTGTCTTTGGACAGTTAGGTCCCGTTGGACTGTGCACCCTTCTTTTATCCTGCCTCAGTCTGAGCCATGAGTGTTGCTGGAGAATGCAGCCCTTACCCCTCAAGAATGTCTTTGCAGAATGTATAGCTGGAGTTAGGTCAGATCTGTTACTTTTCTGTTCATGCCTCAAAGTTATACAAACACTAGGCTTGAACTGTAGAGGTTTTTCTCCTTTAACATTTTGCAAATCAAAATAATTGACACTTTCCACATTTTATTTGTTCTGAAGATCGTCTAAAAAGATTGTTAGGTTTGTGGAAAAACTGTATTAGATACTCAAAGTACAAACAACCACAGAAACGTTTCTTGGCTGTACAAGAAATGAATTATGATAAAATAGTTTATCACAGCTGATAGCAGAGTGCTGATAAGTGGTGCTGTTTTTTCCTGTGTTTGTCTGTGGGTTTGGGTTTCCATCCCGTCTCCCACCCTGTCCAAAGAGAGCACGAACAAGAAACTGTTGGCTTTGTAAACAAAACTAGATCTCTCATATGACACAGCATTTCCCCAACCTGTCTCCTGCCTTGTTTATACAGGTGCCTATAGAGGAATGTGAGTATTTTAAGGAAAGCATCAGACCTGATAAAGACAGAAGTGAAGGGGTCACATGCTAGAATTAGTGCTCCCCATCAACACTGCAGCAATTCAAAGCTGGGAAGATAGGCTGTTATTTTCCCTTTTCTTTTTATTACCAACAGGAGGAATACAGACTTGTAAGTATCCTTTGAACATGTTTGTGTATCTAGCTGTTAGGCATTTTCTCCATGGCTCAGCTCTTCCCATGTTTCAAGGCTCTATCTTCTTTTTACAGGAAGAATTTCACATACTAGATTTACATGTGTTGTTTTTTCAATTTTTTTTTTTAAATCCTTATATCTACATTTTGAATCAGAGTTTCTTCCTGTTTTGTGGATGTGATATAAGCAAAAATAAATTTGGGAAGATGTGACAATTAATGTAGATACTGTTATGATGGCAAAGTCTGCACTCACAATCCTCCCTGATGCACAGATCCCAAAGTTTGCTTTTGCTCTTGGCTATAGGGAGGTCATTAGGGACAGCAGGGTGAGAGTTGGAGACTGTCTAAGCAGATGCTTTTAGTCAACAAACATCCTTTTCATCTCCTTTTGAAAACACTTTTGTTGGTAGCATACCAACATCACTGCTAAGGATAGGAAGTCAACATGTTTACACTTGTTAATTTAGCATAGTATGACGGTATGATATTTTAGTACATAACAAAAGCAGGGTTTGAGGGCATTTCTAAAACTCTTGCTTATTCGAGATAAGCCGTGTAACTATATATGTTTGTTGAAGGCTTATATCTGTTATTTATAAGAAAATAAGGTGTTGATTGTGTTTCTTCTATGTCTTATTTCCTGCTATTGCTATTAAAATGTTAAGATATGTGTGCTTATGGGAGTTCAGTTCCCGCTGGGTTACATCCAGTCATATCTGCCAGCTGACAGTGGCTGAGGCAGATTTCTCCTTCCTGACTATTCCTGAAAGACTTGATCTTAAAACCTCTTCTGTATTTTCAAGGCTTTATTTTAAGCTATTGACCTAGTTTTTCTGGACACCTGAAATCCTAAAAGAAATTGATGCTAGGTAGATAAGTAGTACAGGCTTCAGTCTTAAAAGCTGGGCTTAAATCTTGAACACAGCATAGCACAGCTGACTCTGAAGATGGTGAGTGAAATACATTCGTAGTTGAGGTGTGACAAATAATGACATTTTTGAGTGTATTTGCTAGTTCTAAAATGCTTCTGTATTTTGGTTGGTATTTACACTTCTAGTTAAGGCCTGATGAGATGGAAAGTTACTCAATGGGTGAATAAAGATGATAAATGTTAAAACTAATAAACAGAAGAAGAGAAAACCTGAAGCAGAAGCTGGAATGACATTGTCCAATTTTGCACAAAGAAGGCAGGTTAATATAGCAGTATATTTGAAGAGGCCTTTTCCTCATGGATATTTTTGGCTGTGTTTCTTTATATGTGTGCAAAGCCTAATGCTTTTAGCTGTTATGACTAAAGGAAGGACTTCTAGTGTAACAGAAGAAATTGTATTTTTCCTGTCTAACTTTCCCATTTCCACTTAAAAGTGTATTGTCAGGTGGAATCATATCTGTACAGCCACTTGGAGATCTGTATATGAAAGGTTTATGTTTAAATTTATTCAGCTTGAAAAGACTTCTACTGTGAATGGATGTGTCGTTTTTATTCTCCCTACCTGTAGGTGATCCGAAGACAAGATCTTAAAGCCATTTGAAGTTTTCATCAGGGTGGCTTCAGCTTTGTGTTTAGGTTTTGATTTTTTAAATACTTTTTGAGGTTTTTGATTAATGTTGTTTTGGACAGCCAGAGTCTCTTTGGAAAGCTTGCTTTGTGTGGAATGTGTAGTTTCCCTGCTGAAATTAAAACTCAGAGGGGGTAACTGAATACTCCCTGCTGTCAGTGCATTGCCGGCCTGAAGAAAAAACAAACACACTTACTGAGAACAATGAACATTCCTTCAAACCCTAGGAGACAGATTTTTGCCCCCTCCCCCCTATTTTTTAAAAATACAGACAAAAAAGGGTCCTGTTGAGGTGGTTTGGGGCCCAGGGGTGTCTCAGCCGTGTCATTATGTTTGGGTGCCTTGCTTGGGGCATAAGGACTGCAAATCGTTTGACATCTACATTTGGAATTTAAAGTGTCCTCCAAGATATTTTCCCTCTCTGCCCCCTGCCATGTGTGTCCTGTCCCACCCCCTCCACCACCGCCCCCCACTTGACCTTCCCCCAGCAATTCTAGTGATTTAACTCTGACTTTCCTTAATGTTTTATGTGCCACTTTCCTAACCTACTTGGGCTTCAGATACAAGTCACAGGCTCCCTGTCCTCTTGTTCTGCTCAGCCTGATTTCAGTGTTTCTTACATGGCAGATGCTCTACGCTTGACATCTCTGAACTGAAATCTTTACTTACATATAAGCAATTTCCACTGCTACTCTCTTCTTTCCAACCTAAATGAAGTTTTGCAGTGGTGATTTGGTAGTCTGGTAAATTCTTGATGCTCAGAGGATTTGTGAGCAGGTCAGAGAACAGGTCATAACTTTAAAAACTAGATATGTGGGGGTGTTGAAACTTGCTCTGTCTTTAATTATCTGGGGTTTTTTTAATGTAAGTTCTGGAAATAAAGTTTCTTGATTAATATTAATAATGAGTGTTTCAGAATAGGATATAAGACTAAGCATTTTTCACGGTATTCTTTTTGGTTTAGGTTTACAGGCCTGAAGATTTTTAAGAACATCTATCATAAACTTACATAAAGGGAGCTTTTATGTGCCCGCAATGACATTGAGTGCTCTATGAGTTCATCCTAAAGTACTTTCATCAAGAGATACTGCTTTTTTTATTAGGTTATTTAATTTATATTTTTGCTGCTGGACTCTTTCTAAAACCTGTACTGTGAGCTTCAGAATTCATGAAGTTGCTTTCCTCTGGGTTTATCTTATTGCTGCTTGACTTTGGTGCTTCAGATGGCACCAAATTGGCAGTTCTTTATGAAGCTTTCTGCAGTTCGGGTGATTACAAGGAATTACTCTTTGTAAATTTGCTGGCATTTAATAATGTGAGACTCAGAGATACTGTAGTCAGTGTAAAATATAATGAAGACATAAATGAAAGTCTTTGCTTTGAAGACAAAGTGTCAAATGTACAGGAAGATGTGGGATATGGATTATGAGCAAGTGAGGGAGGAATAAAATTAAATACATAGATCATGAAGCCAAACAATTCAGAAGCCAGAGGCTGTGTTGACAGCAAAAGAGATAGGAAGAAACTAGAAAGCCAAGGGATTGAATTGCAAAGTGTTCAATACCTACAGCTATACTTAGAATCATAGACTTGTTTAGTTTGGAAAATAGCTTTAGGATCATAGAATCCAGCTTTTAACCTAGCACTGCCCAGTCCCTAGCACTAAACCATGTCCCTAAGTGCCCCATCTTTTAAAGGGAAGGTCCCCACACATCCAGTGAAGGATGAAGATTTTCCTTAGCCCTCTGTTGCTTGCTTATGTATTTATGAAAATATTTTTTATTGTCTTTTACAGCTAGATTAGGTTCTAGCTGGGCTTTGGGCCTCCAGATTTTCTCTTTGCATTACCTCAGAACATCCTTGTAATCATCGTTTGAAATCAGTTCAAACTGTTGGTACTTGTTAATCTGTCTGCTCAAGATTTTGAGATTTGTTTTTACCTTTGAAGACAGGTAACTTGTAACGTGAGGTTTTTTAACTTGGAGTGGGAATTGCAAAAGCTCAACTCTTTATCGTATATTTTTTGCCACATGTTATGAACAACTGTAAAAAATTCAGTGCATTCAAGAGGTGCCTGTGGCAGCAAAATAATCTTCCAGTGAATTTCTCTTAGTATCACTGTGTTTTTAAGCCAGAGCTGTTAATTAGCTGTATGGATGGTAAATTCTCAAGTATTTTCCTAAATGTTATGTTCCTGATGAAAATACCTTTGTTTTCTACAGCAGCTTGTTATTTTGGGATTTCATTGCATGCCAGATCTTTGGAGTTGGCTGTGTGTTAATGTTATTGACAAAATGGTTACTATTATTGGCTACCTTCTCTAGAGAACCAGATTTTAAGATGCCTGCCCAAAGCTCTATTTGCAAGTATGATTACACGTTCAGTATTGAACAGAGGTCAAGATGACAGATGCTTTTCACAGAATTACAAAATGGGACAAGTTGGAAGGAACCACAGCGGATCATCTGGTCCAACCTCCCTGCTCAAGCAGGGTCATCCTAGAGCACAGATTTGCATCCAGACAGTTCTTGAATATCTCCAGAGAAGGGAGACTCCACAACCTCTCTGGGCAGTCTGTTCCAGTGCATGAGCAGCAAAGAAGTTCTTCCTTATATTCCCAAGTTTCCCTCAAGCTTTCTAGCTTTCTCAGGAGGTTTCCTCTCTTTTATATCTTTCCTATTCTAATTGTCTCTGTATAATTACTATTTCTTTATAGTGAATTTTAATGTGCCTTCTTAATTATGTTAAGCACTTAATTATTGTATTAATTTTTGTTGAAGCCAGTATTGAAGCCAGCTTATTTTAAAGGTGGCAGTATGCAACCTACGTAATTCTAGCATTTGTTACACACTTTTTTTCCCCCCCCCTCAGATAGAAGATGGGAGCAAAGCTGCAGCTGTGGACAAGTTACTGGCTGGGGATGAAATTGTTGGCATCAATGATGTGGGCCTGTCTGGCTTCCGACAAGAAGCAATCTGTCTGGTGAAAGGTTCACACAAGACCCTGAAGCTTGTAGTAAAAAGGTAAGCCTGTGTCGTTAGCTGGAAAAACAAATGTATTTCAGCCTTTAAGCTACTGGGCAACTAAATTTTCCAAGATTTGGCAAGTCGATGACTTTCATTCAGTGTTATTAATGTGCATGTTATGTGGTGTTAACCTCCTCCTCAGACACAGAGCCTTTATGGAAGAAGATGTGGAGAGAGGCAGCCTATTGATTGGAGCAAAATGCAAGGCAATACATTCTGTGAGTGCTGTTGTGATGTGATGAATCAGGACGCTGCCTCTGTCCTCCTGAAGCGCAGTGCCCAGAGCAGGCTGTCAGCCCTGCTTCACTGCCTTTGCTGTGCAGACACGGGCAGTGCTCTTTCGTGCATATGCTGTGCGGGCCAGTTGTGCTGCGAGGAGCGGGTGACATGGGAAGCTTTTGGAAAAGCATTTTCCCACTCTGAAAGTATTTGAGGTCTCAAGCATTTCATAAGTGTTTTGCATAAGGAGTACTTTCAATTAGTTAAAGGGAAAAGGGAAGCAGGTTATTAAAGCAGAACACATTTTTGGTATGAAAACTTTTTGTTTTGTCATTTTGACTTGCGACTTTTAAGTTCATTTTACTTTTACTAACTTGAGTTAAAAATAATTTTCATAAAATATTTTTGACAAAAGTGAACCAATGTTAAAGTAGGTTAAATCTTGTAATTTCTGAAAAAAATTCCAACCAAGAAATCTGAACAACCCAATCTTTCTTGGTAATTTCCTCCTCTGGTGTATCAGAACTTTATAATTAATTACTCTTATCAAATTATACCAGCCAATCTTTCATGTGAGAATTAGTTAGAATCAAAAAAGAATTTTGATGCAACACAGAAAATGCCATGAATTTGAGCTTGACAGCTATGATAGTCCAGTCCATAAATATAATGACTGTTTGAGGCTGTATCAGATGAGGACAGTCTTTTGTGAAATAGCACTGATAGGTAAGGGAGGTACAAAAGCGTGGCTTTCACCTTTGGAAGGTATTTTTGATAGAAGGAATTACGTGAACCTGGAGCTCTTTCACAGCTGATGGTTTATATCCTCAACAATAGCTACTTCTGGAAGCTCTCACCAAATTTTTGTAGCACTGAAGCTAATAAATTCAAAATAAAATGCGTAGCATAAATCATGTTGATGTTCAGCAGTTCCAGCTTGCTCTGGCTATTCCAGTAAAAGCACTTGTTAGCAGAGGTTACATCAGCTGTTCCTGTCAGAGAAAGGGAGCACTTCAGGGTTGAGAAGTTTTATAGACACTGAAGAATCTGCCAAAACAGCAAGTCTTAATTACCGGGAAAAGCTTCAGACCAAGTAGAAAGATTCCTTCTCTTGGTGCTTTTCAATTTTATGATAGTAATTTGCTCGGAATCTGTGAATTCTGATCTGTCTTTGGAACTGGCAGGTTTGGTGCAGAAGTACCGTCATGAGAGACACAGCTGTGTCATTCTTGTTACTCATACCACATCTCACTCTACTGCTATCTGAAAGGAGGTTGCAGTGACATGGGGGCCATTCTCTTCTACTGTGACAGCAGTGAGAGGACAAGAGGAAGTGGCATTAAGATGGGAAAATCAGATTAGATTTTACAAAAAAACCCGTCACTGTTAGGGTGGTTAGGCATTGGAATAGGTTGCCCAGGGAGGCGGTGGAGTCACCATCTCTGTAGGTGTTGGAGGCGCCTGGATCTGGTGCTGGGTGTTACGCTTTAGTGGTTTAGGAGTTACCATGGTAGTGCTGGGTGGACAGTTGCACTGGATCTTTTAAAGGTCTCTTCCAACCTTGATGATTCTATGATTCTCTTCATGCATGTGATTTTGGAGAACTTTGCTATAGCTAACCAAGTGCTGATTTGCTGCTGGGGATTTGTGGCCATTCTCTGCAGGCAGCAGAGCCCCATTGCTATACATGCCCTTGAGAACTTAGGTGCAAAACTCGTGGATTTTCATCAGTCCTTTATCATCCCTCCCCTTTTTCCTTCCCTAGCATATGTGCAACGGGCAAAAACGGGCTAGCTGTTGTAGCCAAGAGGCTGAAACAGTGGCTGTTCTTAGGGAAAACATTATTGTCTGAAATTCATTAAGAACTCCCATAGCTCCCAAAAGAGGCAATAGCCCTTTGGGTCATTGACAAGCCTGCATAATATTAGATAAAATTTCATAAAACTTACTGAATGAAACTAGCTGGGGCTTTTGTCTTGGTTTTTCAACTTTGCTCTTTCTCTTGTCAAGTTGCCTTAGGACATCAGTCCTATTACAGTCAGAAACCTTTTAACTTCCAGTCTTATTTTATTCTCGGCCAGTTTGTTCTCATGCACTGCCGTCACTGTGCTGAAATAATTTTTCTTTTCCTGTTGGAAGTTCAAATGATGCAGGCTTTTGTAAAAGCCTTGTTGCATGCTTTCTCTCAGAAGTTATGGTTTGAACAATGGTATTAGTTTTGTTTTGTTTGCCCTAAATCTTGGGCTGAATTTTTATGCTTTAAACAGCTGTGTCTTTAAGCAAACCAGTTGTTTAGTCTTTGTGTGAGCACTCCTGCAGGTCTGGATTGAATTGGATCAGGGAACTGATCTGACTACAAAATTACTTGAGTAAGTAGATTTTCAGCTGGATAGGACCACCACTTTTCAGAGGTAGTCTGCACTTTAATCAATTGCAGCAATCTTGAAATGGCTGTTTTAGCATTTTTAGACTATTTCAATCTTCAGATCCACACTTACTGTTCCCTGGGGAGACTGGGAATCGTCCCACAATTCCCTTTCATTGAGTTACATATAAGATGAAGTATTGATCTGCAAGTCATCCTAGCATCTTTTTGTCTGCTTGCCCTGTGTCCTTTGTCTAGCACTGTGATGTCTCTCTGTAGCATTGGTTTAACATTTTATTCTCTGTGGGTGATAATCTGAAGCATAAAATAGACAGAAGGTTTGAAGTTCAACTCAATGCTGAAGCTTAGGAGAATCTTTGTTTTAATCATGTTGTTCTTGCTGTCTGTTAGGTTTAGTGTGCCATAGCCAAGATCTAGATTTTATGTGGAAAACATTTTTCCTTGGGGTTGTTTGTCTTATCTATTTGTATACTGATCCAGAAGCGAAAAGCAAACTTTTAAAAATCTATTATGTTATGAAAAAATTACTTCTTAACAAAATTCTTCTGGAAAACAGAGAACTTTCCTTGCTATAATGTCAGTATAATTAATTGAGAAAAATCACATTTTATTTGTCACTGCTGAGAAGTGTGTCCCTGTGGAATGTCTTCTCAAAGCAGTAGAGCCACAGCCTGATCCTATATTGAGCTCACTGTATGTAGGAAGCAGTAGTTCATGCTATTGTCTGTTTAGAAGCATAATATACCTACAGCGAAGACCAAGGGAAAATGTTTTAGTAAGAGTAATGTGTTTCATTCACAACAATTATTTTGTATCTGTGACAAAGGTTTCTTAAGGGGCTTATGTTGTTCTGCAGTGGTAGCTGGCTTCCACAAAATTATATTTACCCGTATGCTATTTTTAAAGAATATGATTCTTGACTCTCACAGGGAAAATAACACTGGTTTCTATATAAAACTGTCTGCAGTACCAAATACCCAGCATAAATGCGTTAGCTATCAGCATACATACTTTGCTGTATTTTCTGGAAACATTGCATAGTTGTGGTCTAAACCAAATCAGGACTGTGCAACTGGCTGAACAACAAACACGATGCTTAAGTAGCTTACATATATTAATGGTAGAACAAGTGCAGTGTGCTTTTGGTCCTGGATTAAAATAGGACTCTGGAGGCTTCATGTTATTTTCTCAAGTGAATTTGTAGAAACACAACATCTTAATTGCATGCTAGTTCTTCAGTGTAGTACTGAGTAATTTCTTGAGTAGATTCCTTTCCTAGGAAAATGGCAAGCAAACTGTGCTTAGGACATTTCTTACAGGAATTACATGTGAATTTCTTTTCTTGGGAAGCGGTATGCATATCTACATACAAATGAAATTGGTCTGACTGTTGATACTGAATGTTGATGTTGAGGTGATTCCCATATTCTGTGTAATTTAATTATTTTGCATATACTTCTAACTTAAATTCCTTTCTACTTATTACATACCATCTTCATTCCCTTGCACATGCTAGACATAAGCATATATCACAAATCCATAGCAAGAGTAATTTTTCACTATGCATTCATAAGACACATTAAACTGTTAAATATTGGCACATAGGTGAGACTTTCATGTATGATTTATTAAAGGCAGGGTGAGATTTTACCTTCTGGGAGTCACCCTAAGAAGTTACATGGGTTGTCCTCTTGGCTGCTTGAGTCGTCTGTTAGCGGCAGTCGAAATGGGTGAGTGAGGAAAGGAGCAACCTCTTTTCCACAGGGTCTGCTAGTGCTGAGAAGCTGGACTTTGTTTAACTTGGCCAACTCTGCAGGTACTGCCAGAGCCTGAGAACAACCTTTAAAGTTCTGGAATTTGGCCACATTGTGTACATATGAGGGCTTGTTGTTTGGGGTGGTTTTTTTGGTTTTTTTTTGTTTTTTTTCTTTTGTGTAGTATTTTAGTGTTGTGGCTTCATGTTGCCAAAGTGCAAGCTCTTTTTACAACACTGAGGAAGTCCCTTGATTAAGGAGAGGGAAAGAGAGTGGGAGCAAACACACTTGTCATCAGAAGCATAGTATGAATACGGACATTACTGTGCAAAATCCTAACAAGGGAAGTGGCTTTCATGATACTTGTGCTGTAAACACCTAGACATGGAAAGTTAGGGTTATCTTTATTTGCATGGCACTTCATGAAGACAGCCAACTCTTAATTAAAGCACAGAAGAAGGAATTTTTAATGAATGTCTTGAGGGCTCCAAGATTGTACAGTACTGTTTCAGACACCCGAGACCTGAGCAGAAATCTGTGAATAAAAATCTTGTAAAAATCATTTACAACGTTCAGGTGGGAGATCACTGAAATTTGTCACATTCTGAGCAGAAAGCTGCTGAACGCTACCAATGACCTTTTTGTAGTGGGTTTTGTGTAACTTAGCAAGGAGATCTAGTCTTACCTATTTATGACCTGTGGAGCAGCTAGCTGTGTACTTCATGGCTCCTCATGGCTGCAGAAATACTCTGTGAAACTTGGAAATATCAATTTTTGAGATGACTTGGAAAATTCAGGGATTTTTTTCTTTCTGTACAGTTACGAGATGCAGATGGAGGACTGTGAATTCTCTCTCTCACCTGTGTTTGGCCTTGATTCTTCTAGTTTCATAAATACCAAAGTGGTGTAGGAAACAATCTGCAAAATTACATGTATTTTTTTACTTTTAAACATTTTGTGTACTGTTTTGTCCATGGTTGTGGTTAAGCATTTCTCAATAAACCAAATGCACTTGTGGAGAACCACTGTTGAGTACAAGTGACATCTGTTTTGTCTTTCAATTAGATTTCATTGCGTCTGGAACCAGAGTTCGTTATGGCAAAACAAATAGCAGTGGTTTCTCTCCTGTTGCTCAGTAGCCATAATTCCCCCTTTTTGAAATCTGACCTTGGCCATAACTGACCAAGAACAGATTTTTCTTATTTTTTTAATTTTTTTTTTAAAAATTCCTGTATTTTCAACCAGACTTTGGAAATATGTAGAAGACTGTAGCAGGACTTTCCAGGGCTGTGTGTGCATACATGTACCATTGCTGTAAGAAGTGAGCAGGTGTGAGAGCCCCTTGCTACCCGTGTTTCTTGGAACCGACAGCTGTGGAACAGGATGTGCTGCTGCAGATCTTTGGGAGTGTGTATTTGTAACAGATGCACACAGCTTTCAAGTTCATGGCATGAACATTTCTGTGGGACTGCAGTTGGTGGAAGGGCTGGGCTCTTTTAGACTCCCACTTTGCAAATTCACTTGAGAAGTGGGTTAGTGCATTGCTATGGGCCCCTCTTTTGCTCTAAGCAGGATGGCCAGGTGTAAATGTGTGCCAGATGTGGCTCTGCTTCCAGCCAGGTCTGGTGATGGAGAGGGGAGCAAGCCATGTGTTTCAGGATATGTGACAGGGCATGACCAGGCTAGGGCACCTCTTTTTCTCCTTTGCTGCTGCCGGTGAGCTACCAATAGCTCACAGTGGGGAGGCAGGAACCAGATAGGCACAAACATGGCACATCATGTGAACTGCACAGCACCTACAGGCCCAGCTCAGGCGAACCTTGGGTTGGCTGTCCCATGCTTTAAGGAATGCCTAGTAATCCCAGCAGGATCTTTCTGTGAAGGAGTGTTTAATGGAACATCTGCCAAATAAACCACTCTGTACACATATGCTTGGTGGGGACACACAGAGTAGGCCAGCCCACATGGAGGTCCCCTCCTGCTCTGGTTTGCCTTCTGCCTTCTCCGTGGGCAAACCCAAGGCTGGCTGGGCCTCCACTGTGCTCCTCATCCTTCAGCTGTGTGATCTTGCACTACTGATGAAAGGGGAATGGACATGACAAAAGAAGGAGCACACACTTCCACCTTATATTTTCAGCAAACTATACCTTAGAAAAGCCCTGATGAGGACTATTTTCCTTGGTTGCATCACAGTCACTTAATCCAACACATTAACAGTGTGAATCCGCATTCCCTTTGCGGTAACCCGAGCAATACCACCCAGGTGTTTGGGTGTTTCCCGTGCCAGCTGCCTTTTTGGTGGGGTGTATGTCTAAAAAGCACTTTTATTTCTTAATTTTCTGCCCACCTCACCTATTTCTTAGTTGCATTAACATGATTTGATTCATGCTGTTAGTGACACACTGACGGATGCTCAAGGTGATGGTAAGCTTTAGTTCCTCCAGCTGGTGGTGTATTGTCCCTGGTTTCAAGGAGCAAATTGGTGTCTTGTGATTTTGGATGTTTGTCTTGTACAGCTGTCAGGCTTCTCTCAAATACATATGTCATGACTGATATATTTTCATTTTGTGGCAACTTCTATAATTTATTTCTTTACAAATCTAAAAGGTCTGCCCTGTAAAGCTTAAATAACTGAACGCCAAAATTACAACAAATGTCACAATATTTTACCAAATAACTCTGTTAGGGCAATGTTTGGGCTTCTAGGAAGGCCACAGACATTTCCTTGTAGGTAAAAGGAATAATCTATAATTTGAATATACTTTTTCCAAACGTTACTTGTGGCAGTGCTATTCAGTTTTTTTAAGTAATTACCAAAATTGGGCAACATGGCTTTTTTGTGGAATGGGATATCCATCAAACTGTAACAACCTGTGAGTCATGACTGGGTTTTAGTTGTGGGTTTTTTTCCTTCAATCATGCATGCACTTGTCAAAATTGTTAATTTTGAGCATGAGTAGTCTCATCCAATTTAGTAAGAGCACTCACATGACTGAAGATAAAAAAGTATACAAGTGCGTACAAGATCTAACCGTAGCTTTTTACATTGGAGTTATTCTGAAAACTGCTTTCCGCTTGTGAATTTCAGTGTAGGTGCTGGAAACTCTAATATGTAGCCCCTTGGGTAAGAGAGAGGAAAACAAGTGAGCCTTCTAAACTTTGGGGGTGTGAAGACTTACTCATTTCACATAATACTTTTGCATGCACGCACATCATTTTTAATGTGTTCGATAATACTGCAGATATCTGCAGACTCTTGACTGAAACAGAATTATAAACCCACCCATTAAAGACCAAATAAATAATCTTTTTATGTCCAAGATGATCTTTACATGTCGAAGGCATGCTTCTGTGTATGTTGGATATGTTTTGAAATAATTAACTGTTTGGGATTGCTTTTAAGCACTTAAGAGTGTTGGGTTTTTAAACACTAGTCAAGGAAGTTGAAATGCATATGTCCAGTTTCAGGAGAGGAGGAATAATACTCCTGTTTCAGTGTGTTGCAGTTTTCTCCTTGTTGAAATTTTATTTTAGGTTACATATTTCACATCCTGAAGACCAAATGATTGACAAGTTTGAGAACTTGGCACTTCTTAGACATTTCAGCATCAAGTATCTACCATATTGAGTGCAGAGATTTTATGCTCTACTTGCTCAAGTAACTACATGTAACACCTTCCAATTTGAAAAGATTATAAAGAAGTTTTAAAATAATTTCTGAAACCAACCCTTAACTTCAGAAATGTGACCACTTCAAAGAAGGGCAGGAATGCAAGTGTGTTGCAGATTTAGTTACTGAATAACTGGAGAAACTTGCATCTTATCTTGTGCACAAGAAAACCCAGGGTATTTTATGGTCGTTGCTACTGAATCTGCATAATACTGGATCACCTGGCAAAACAAAGTCTGGCAGAGAGTCACAGCTACCACACTGCTGAGTTATACAGCCCTTGTGCCTTCAGTCCAGCTTCATGCTGAGCACAGAGGAAGGGCAGAATGACAAAAGCCGAAGTTTGGGGAAATTTCTGCTGGGTTGCAATTGAAATCAGAGTCGGTTCTTTGATCTGGCTCATGGAGCAGCCTTGCCAGCAGGTGGGCAGCTGAACTGAGGGTGGCATCTGATGGGGAGGAAAGCACTCTGGGGGTTGGTAACTGGCCTGGCATAGGTCATGTCAGCACAAAATAGCTTTCTCAGATAAAACCTGGACCATAGCAGCTTGTGGCACTGTTCTTTGTGGAGGCTCAGTAATTTGCATCATGTGGCTAAAGTGTTTTAATGAAAATCAAGATGAAATAGAGCTGAGCTGTCTCCTGAAATGCCCTGGGACAAGAGGAATTCCCTTTCCCCACTCCTGCTTTTGGGTCACCTTGGACGTGGTTAGGTAAATTACAGCTGAAATCTGTATGGGAAAACACCACACCTGTGTAGAAAGACCAGTATTTGGAATGTGGTTTCTGAGGAAGCTCAGCTCATTTGGGATGGCTATTGAAGGGTAGCCTTATTGTGGTGAGTTGGCTGGGAGGCAAAACACACCCATTGTTGCTGGCCACAAGCAGCACCAGGGTTTCTGTGGCTATGTGCCCCAAGGATGTGGCAAGTTCCTTCTTGCTGAAGGCGGCATGCTGGGCTGGTGCAGGCAGCCGTGTGCTGCTCTGGCGTTCACTCTGCCCATCTTGGGCAAAGGTGGCAGGGGGGAATGTGTCTGAAGGCTGCTCTGCTTCCTGGTCCTTCTCCTCAGCCATGGTAAGACAGCCTAAAATCCCCCGTGTATTTCAACTCCTGCTGCTGTTAGCATTAGCCCTGTCAGAGGCTGTGTTTTTCTTCAGTGTTACTGGTGAATAATGCTTCTTTTGTATTTACCTTAAAGGTTAATTTCTTTAGCACTTTAAATGGCATGATAATTTCCAAGATACTTGAAAACAAACCCTGCCAGAACCAATTTATTCAATGTGTGAAACATTTTAGATGTTTCGTAATGATAAATACTCATTAAAAAAATGTTTTATTATCCTTCTGAGGAATTCTGATAAATCATGGCAAAAACTGAGGTAAGAGGATGACATCAAGAGTTTAATGCTGTCTAGCTATCAAAAGGTAGCAGAATGTGCAAAAAATAAGGATGAAGGAAAAGTATTTGTGTAGCTTATATAATATACCATAAATCCCAAGAGCAACACTTTTATCTCAGACATCCAGATGTGTCTGTCTAGTTCCCCAAGGCACAGCAAGGAAAAACAGTTCCAGAATCTGAGAGCTTTATCATGGTAGTCTATTGTGAATTCAGAAGGCAGGAAGATTTATGATGTTATACCTCATACAAATTAATACCTCTTTGTTGACAGTGCATATCTTATTTATAAATGAAATTGCTGTTCCATCCTGCTCCAGCCTGTACTGTTGGGCTGAGGAACAAGGAAAACCTGAGCGAACTGTGATGGTGAAATCCTGATTTCTTCAAGTTAATGACTGAAGTCTTTAAGGGCACTAGGGTTGATAATTTATTTGCATTTATTTATTTTCACAGACAGAAGCAGAGCATTTTGCAGGTCTCACTAGTTTCTTTTTATGTAAAATGCAACTTACTAGAGCATGGGATAGGAAAGGAGTTGCTGTGCTGTGACAGGGTAATACTCCTTCCAGCATGGCTTCTTTTAGAAGAGGCACTGTTGGCTGTAGTGTGGTGGTGCTGTTTGCTCCATTCTTCAGGGACAGGATGACTGTCAAATGGGAGATCAGGCCGACTGGTTACCCGATACACGGAAGCAGAAAGCAAAGAGCAGTGCTACAGGCCTTATAGTTCTTGCCATGGTTGACAGCAAGGCAAAAGGCGATTGTGTAGACCTTTGAGTGAATTTTGGCATGTGAGAATGGGCATTTAAGGTAGAATATGCTCCTTTGCTGAAATTTTACGGATTTGTACAGATACCCATATAATAGAATTCTGTCAATAACTTGTCTGTCAGAATACTGGTTCAATTTGTCATTCTAAGAATATCTGAATATTAATAGATCTCTTTTATTACTACTTTTCCTTTTTAGAGCCTCTGCCTCCCCCTGGAAGTCCATAAGTTAAGCATGTGTTTATATTTTTATTTTATTGTTATGAAGTTCTAGGTCACTTCTTTTTTGGGAATACTTTTTGGAAGTAGTTTCCTTTTATGATAAGATACTAGAAGCTGAAATTGCAAAAACAGGAACTCCTTCTGTTTCGCATGGAAGAAAGTGCTGCAGCTCTATTTGCTGCTTCCAGAAAAATAGGCTGACTTTGTTGTTATAATTTGTTGGCACTTTTCTCGAAAAGATAAGTAAGAAGGGAGTACAAGGTATTCAGATACTCAGAGCATAGAGATCATAAACAACAAAAAAGCCTCAGTTTTTTTGTTTTAACTCATTGCACTGAGTTTTAGTCAGCTACAAACATTCAGGAAAAAAACCAGTGATATCAGAAAAGCTGTTAATTTCAGGTACCTCAGTTGGAGTGGGTCATTTTAAAGGTGCAAAAAATCCAAAAACTGCTGACTAATCTCCGTTTGAACAAAGAAACATTTGCTGCTCTGTCTTGAATTCCACCTTCAAAAATGGAGACACCCAGAATATTTCCTGACTTCTGAAGATCACAGCTATAGCAATTCAATGTCTGAGGACACGTTTTAGATGTGCAAGTAAGACTGCCTAACCACAACCTTTATTTTTTTATTACTCTGTATAGCTTAAAGTCTGATTTCTCCCTGTGACTGAATCCTTTGCTGGTAGCGCTCTCTTGTGGCTGTTACTTTCATTTAAACGACTTAAGGGACTTCAAAAATATGTATATTATTTAGAAATTTCTGCCTTAGGACACAACAGTCTGTGTCGGATAAGTGTTCCTAAATTAAATGTGGTAATATATATTTTAATAACGCAGGAAGGTCAGTCTAGCCAAAAGCATCCCAAGTGTGTTTCCCAGAAGATCTCAAAGGGACAGGCATATTGAGCATTCAGGTTTTTAACCTCTTTTTTTTTTTGGTGTATATTTGGTGAAAAGCCATAGCCTGTGGACAGACGGGGGGAGGCTTGGAGGGGAATGAAGTCTGCCTTGGCAGCCAGAGTCAGGTGGAGGAGAGACAGGGATGGGCACCTTCATTAACTGGCTTGATTGCAGATGCTGCTCCTCCTGTGGCGCTGCTCTTGGTGATGAGCAAGTTACTTCCCACAACTTTGGCTATTAAAATGAATGAAAAAAAGGATTTGGGAAACTTTTCAAGTGAAACTGATATGTGTGTTGCTGGTGAAAGCTTGAAAACTTTTCACCCTGAATCTGTGTTTTCTCATTCCAGGGATGGGAAAAGAGAAGGTGGGGGTCAACTCTTGACCTATTCTGTTTTTTAATATGAAGGTTTTAGCTGATATTTTAATATTCAGTAAGGAGGCAAAGCCTTCTGGAAGCTCAGATTGTGATGTGCAGGGGTTTCCTTTGAGCTAGGGACATGCAGTTTCTTCTTTGAAGAGCAGTTACTATTGAACAGTTGTTTGGTACTACATAGACTCAATACTATTGGGATTGTGCATGCAGTGTCATAGCTTTATGAGCATGTCTGCATTAATGCCCAGGGTGTGATGTTGGATTCTTTTCCTTCTATACTGTAACCCAACAGCAACTGGAGTAATGATTCCAAGTTGTTTACTTAGTTGTACTCTCCTAGAGGGAGGCAGGTTTACACTTGAGATTAGGCCTTGAATGAGAGGGGTCTTGCCCCTTGACTGAAAAGTCTCTATTCTTCTGAAGGCTGAACTCTTGTGCATGGCTTTTGTCTGACCACCCACCTTCATTCATCTTTGGATCCTATATGTCACGTGAGCACTGTAATAATCCTAGTTCTTTCAGGGATATTTTAAAAATTTCAACTAGCCTTCTGGGAAAACTTTCATAGCAATTATGTGACTGTTTATAGCTATTTTCCAGCCAATGTACTGCCATGGCTAGCAGTCTTTGTAGTGAAGGTAAGATGAGCTTCTTTGCTGTTTTGGCTGCAGTCTAGCAGGACAGCTCAGCAGTATCTGATTGCAGATTAAGACTGAAAAGAGGCTTTTTAAAGCAAATTAAAAAACCTATTAGTCAACTCTGCTTTGGGGTTCAGGTTTTCCTTTTCTTTAAAATTAAGGAAATACTTAGCTTTCCTTGTCTCTTACCACTGTATTAGTGTAATTCTCATTGTTTTTTAGACAGCAGATTCAATAGTATCTACTGTATGCAATTTATTCTTCTTTTATGTAGAGTGAGGATGGACTTGCTGCTGGAAATTCAGGAAAAAAAGTTCTTTTTTCCCCACTTGAATTTTACTTGTTTGTTTTGCCAAATAAGTCACCAAGCACAGAATAATATTTTTCAGGTTGACTTTGCATCCTCGTTCACACAGCAGTAACTCCATGGTTGTTAGACTCTTTCTGAGACATTGTTAGAAAAGCAAGCCATTAAATCAAAGTCTGCCTTTCTCTGGACTGAGTATGCACATGCACACACATGCATGTGTGTTAATGTTAATGAGCAAGGCATCATGCTAGGTTTAGCTTACCTTTATTGAAGGCTACTTCCAAAAAACCCTCATTACATTAGCTTTAACATCTGTGAGTAATCTATACTCTCACCTTTATGTGAAGTGCAGTTGTTTTTAATAGAATGTATCAGTCTGGCTGAGAAAGTTTTAGCCAGACACCATCTAACTTTCCAGGTTCACACAGTTGAGCTATTGAACTTCTTTGTAATTTGTAATTCTGTCATAAGCTGTCTTAACTGGATTTCTTATTAAAATCCAAATATGTGTGCTTGCGTAAAATGACACCACTTTCTTGCCTTTTAGCCAACCTCCTTCCTGAAGTTTCAGGATTTCTGTAAATCCACAGAACTTTCAGCTTTTCTTTTACAACTATAAATGCATCCTGCTTTGACCTGTGAAAAGCTGTTCATTTTACACATGCAGGATGGGGGTCAGTCAGCTGGTAAGGATGCTGTGGTGCAATCAGTCTGCTCTGTATTAGAAAAGAACCAATGAAAAAGTATAGTTGTTGTTGTTTAGTGTGATGGGTCAGTGAACCTAAGGAAAACATGATCATGGCACATAGGCCAGTGTGTAAGAAAAAAGTTCTTCGTTCTGCTGTGCCGATCCTTAAGGGTACAGCATAATTAATCTTCTTCATTTTCCCCCAAAGAAACTCTGTGCAGCCTGTTGCTGTATCCTTTATATCCTCAGGTATGATGATGGTCAGCAACCATGGCAAGCTTACGTGTGCAAATCTGACTAGCAGAAGGGGATTAATTGTGTGACTGTGGAATAAAGCTTACTTTTTCAGAAGACTTTTCAAATAAATTGTCCTTTGAAAGAACTCCCCAGAATTTGTAACATCAGTCTCGCTGGGGGATGGAAGGATGTACCTGCCACTTTTTTCTGTAGGTGATGATTTCCAGTGCCTGCATACTGAGGTGGTTTATTTCTAGGGATATAACAGGCTGCCTCTCTTCCAGGGGAAGTGCTGCTCCCTGAGAAGACTGGTTGTTTTTCATGTGTAGGAAAAACATCTGTAACTCTCCACTACCAATGATGGGCCATCAGCTCTTAAGAAATTTTCTTCTAGCTTTGTCATCTGATAGGTGACATTAACTTCTTTACAATGCAGTGCCCCAGAGCCATCTATTTACCTGCCCGTGTATTTGCTTAGGTGATTGGAAAAGGATAGAACAGATCAAAGCAACAGTTTCAGCAGAAAAACGTCAGAGCATTTTTCATGCGCCACGTCAAACACCACTTTAAACAAAAACTAAAGATCCCCCTCCTTCTTCCTCCATCAGGAAGAGTCCTTTGGTTTCATTTTTTTGGGCTTTGCTCAGCTTTTCCCCGCCGAGCTCCGCAGCAGCGTTCAGCGGCAGAGTCGCAGGTTTGACTAATCTGGAGTGCTGCGGCCTCTTAGCGGGGAGCGCTAACAAGGCTCCTTTGTGAGTCTAATTATATCCCTAAGCTGGCGGCCGCAGATTAGCACAGGACAGCCAGTGGCACAGGGCTGAGGAGTCCCATGCGCTGCTCCGCCCGCATCGCCCGCGGCTGCCGGGGACGGGGCCCAGGCGGGTATCGCCAGCACGCCCCGGTGCCGCCACGGCCCCCTCGCTTCGCTCTCGGAGCGGTGCCGCTCCATGACGGGAGGCGGCTCCGCCAGCCGGGAGCTCTGCCCGGTCCCTGAGGGAGGAGGCACCGCCCAGCGCGGAGCCTGAGTAGGTACCTACAGCTATGCCACGGTGGGCAGGCTCCTGCCAGGCTGGCCGGGAGGTAGGACACGCGTGAGCTCCGGCAGCTCCTCACCCTTCGTTCCATTGCTGGGATAAGCCAGTGCTCAGGGTGCCTTTCTCTTGGCTTTTTTGTGTCCTTTGTAACTTGTTAGATGAGGGGGATAAAAAAAGCTATGCATTGTTGTCTCAAATGCATACGATTACAATTTCATTATAGGATTGTTCAAGTGGAGTTGGCAGGTGTGGAAGAGGGGAGGTGACTTTGAAAAGAGTGTTTTGTTGTTTGCTTTCAAATTTGCCTCCCGTTTCTCAGGCAGACCTGGCTTCAGAGTGCTTTGTCTTGCTGAGCTAAACCACTCATCTCCCAGCTGGGCCAGACACTGGGGTAGTTTGCAACTGCTACTTTCTAAGAGGTCTGCAACCAGTTTTCTTGGGCTGGTCTCTTCATCCCAGTATGGGATGGAGACAAATGGAGTGGCAGAGTCACTCTTAGTGAAACTTAATGTGTCAGGGCTTGAGAGTTTTTAAGTCTTGAGCTTTTAGTGGTGTGAAAAGAAAATTCAGTGGAAGACCTTTCCCAGGCTGGGAGCTGTTTGCCAACATGTGCAGAGCTTACAGAAGGGTGGAAGGGGATTTTTATGGAAAAGTGCAAGAGGAAATGAGTATGTTGATAAATGTGAGACCAAAATTGTTTGTTCTTCACGATAAATCTACAGAAAGGGTTGTGGGATTTCTCCTTGGGAAGGAGAAGAATATGAAGTACTGAGCAAAAGTGGGGAAAAAACCCCTAATCTTTAAAATACACTCGTCTTACATAGTTTGGGGAAGGGGGAGGGAGTGTTAAATGATTAATTTAGGATTTTATTTTTCTTTTTGTCACTGCCAGGCAGTCACTGCTTCCTGTTTTTCAAGAACATATGCTGTGAAGGTAGGGTGCTGGAGCAGCGTGGGCTCAGGATGTGTTTCTGTCTCTATCTTCTTAGTGGTGATCAGACAGGCCAGCCACCTCCATTAGAGAAATCCCTAATCTAGTGAGGGTAGTGGACCTTCTCACACTAGAGGGCTGCTCAGGTAGGATCTGCCCCTACTGTATTTGTGGGTCAGGATCCCAGAAGAGTTAGGATCAACGTCTGCAGGTTACTGTTTGTTTATAATATATTATAATACGTAACAGAGCACTGGCATAAACCCCATCACATATTTCTGCTGACTTCACTGAACTTTGAGTAAAGCTATAAAATATTAGACTTCCATTAGTCACTTGGAGCTCATATGTGGTATTTAGTGTGTTTCAGTGATTTTTTTCTGTATGAACCTTCCTTGAGGTTGTTTAGACATCCTTGTGTGGAGCTCTGTACCACCCTAGTAGGAGTATTAAAACCCAATTTTGTTTCCCATGTGAAGAAGACGAAATGTAGCACATATAATGCAAACAGCTGAGTACTCACTGTCAGAGCCATATTCACTGCTCCAAGTTTAATAATAGTGATGTAGGCACAATTTGCACGTGAATGTAGACATAGTATCTGTGTGATCTGTTGTGAGATTGTCCGTAGATAGATACCTTGGTTTATGCAGGAATGATAGATACCTTGGTTTATGCATGGATGAATTCAGTTACTAAACTGCTTGATCATTTCAGATGGATGCTGCTAGTTCCTGCAGCTTTTTAACAAACAAACTTTGGCAGCAGGAGTAACTATTTATGAATATTAACTAGAGCATTTTTTCCTATATTTTGTTATCCATCGTAACTGATCTGGGCTTGGAACATTTAGATAGTTTCTGATATGATTTCTATGTATCCAAGCACATGTTTCAACCTGTGGGCATTTATTATTCTATTTTTGCCAGATTTACTCTCTTGTAAAACTTACTCTTGGTGATAATTAGGGTGGCTAAAGATTGAGATCTGAAGGGGTAGTGTGAGCTGGATGGAAAGAAAAATGATCTATTGAAGATTTGTGGTGTTACTGCTGTGAAGTGATTCTGTTTTCAATTTTGCTTGGAAAATAGCTTTTATTTTGCTGCAAAGTGACTGAACCCAGCTTTCAAGTCTAATGATGTTAAATTGGGTGCATATCTTGGCACATTCAGTTTCTGTGAAATAAGCCTAAAACCCTAATTCCCCAACCAAAATCAGTGCTGCTCCAGGAATCCCAGAAATGAGAGTTGTCTGGTCATTTTTACACTTCTAGCTCTAAGTGATTGTAAGTGTTTTAGGGCTGCTATATATCTGCTTAAAATAAGGGTTTGTACATATTCCCAGTATATCCAAATCATGGGAAACAGCTCTGTTTCTCGTAGAATGAAATGTCAGAAGCTGAAGCAGGGCATGGAACCAGCCTCAGCAGAGGATCCAGCTACTTGCACTTGCCTTACTGCAGTCCCCGTCTTCTCCCTAGGGATGGAGGGCAGTGGCTTTCTTAGGGTCAGGCTCCTACCCCCAGGGTGGTAGGAGCTCTCAGAGACAACATTATACCTGCCCATGCAGATTCCTTCTACTTCCATGAAAAGTCTATACAAAATGTTGGAAATATTTGGCCTGAATTAGTACAGGCATAGGAGGAGAGTAGCTCATGCTCCAAGAAGTTGCAGGAAAATATCTGCCCTTTGCCAATGGAGAAATGGTAGATGGATGCATAAGTATTTCAAATTGTTCTGCTGCTTATTATAATGCTGTTATGGCTGCAGTCATCAGTTGGAGATTAAGAACGGGATATAATTTGGAACTAACGATTAACTTCACCTGAAACTTGAGCTGCCCCAGGAGGTAAGGAGGGAGAGGTTACCTTAGATGATTGTGCATCTGTAACCACCTTATGCCTTGGGCTTTCAACACGTTAAGGCAGCTGAGATTTCCTGCCCAAATTAAGAGCTCTGTAATGTGCCAAAACTCTAATGTCTGTTTTAATCTGAAAATAGTTTTTTACAAACCATGCCGTATATCACAGAGTGATTTACAGTTGTTTAGCTACCTCAGTTCACTGGAAGAAGTAGAAATTTTTACATGCATTTGAATGTATAATCCAGAAGGGGCTCCTCGGAAGAGGAGGTTTTCTTTTTATCTCTTAGGTTTTTGTGTTGTTTTTGTTGTTGTTGTTGTTTATTTGGGGGTTTTTTGGTGGTTTTTTGTTTGGTTTGGGGGGGGGGTTTGTGGAGTTGGTTTTTTGTGGAGTTTGTTTTTTTTTTTTCAAATCTCTATTGTCCTTCTGCGATCAAGGTGCCTCAAGGGAAAATTTCTACATGAGAAGCTTATTCAGTTTTTTATTAATGTGGAAAGCACTGTAATTTTTTACAGTATTACACTCATCTTTTGTCTCAGTTGTGACTAAGCCGGAGTAAATGGGTCCTGGATGCTGCGTGATGTGACCAGTATTTATTTAGAAGATTACTTGAGAATTCCAGGTGTTGTGAGAAGCAGTACTTGAGCACTTAACAACTCCAAGCTCTTAAATAGATGAGCAAAAAGACTTTATGTGGGCCTGTTGAGTTGGTTCTTCCTCTTACTCCGATGGGGTTTTTTGGATGAAAATAACTATATTGTTTGTAATGGTGATCTGCAGTATTGGTCTAAATATTTACTTAATTAGATATTTCATTAAATGTTCCTGCAGTGCATCTGATTTAACCATTCCTTTTGTGAACAAGCCAGATGTAAATTCAGACAGGATTTGTCTTCATCTGAAACAGAGTTCCATTCAGGCATTTTTTGTATTCAGGGAGCAACTCTGAAAGAAAGGAGGAGATGGTACATGTTGTTTTTATAAAGCTCACTACAGATCTGCAAAGGTAAAAGGCATGGCCTTAAAGTACTTGCCATGATGATATTTACCAGTAGTTTTTTGGGTTTATTGCTCACCACAAAAAGACATTTTACACATCTTAAGTTTAATCTCTATAATATAAAGTGAGGGTGTGATATGTCTACAGTTAGTATTTCAAGTCCTGGTGTTTCTGCCTCACCTGGGAAGGCCCCATTTTCTAGCTTTTTGGAGGGGTTTATGCAGTCCCTGTATCTACTGTCCTTGCTTGGAAGGACATTTAAGGCTCTCCTGGATGGACAGTCTGAATACTGGCACAGAGTGTACTTCAGAAAAAGCATTTAAGTTGCTGCTGTCTAGCCACAGGATAGTAGGAACTTGGGGCATCTGAGACTGAATCTGAGGGAAAGGCAGTAGGACAGGCTTAAGAGAAAGGAAAGGAAGTGGCTGAGGCTGTGATGCTCTAGAAAGCAGCAAAGAGAAGTTTTAAGTGGCTTGTGGGACAGGTTTTAGCAGTGCTTCAGTACATTGGGAAGACCAAAAAAGTAGTGGCTGTAGTGCAAAACTATCAACCTGATCAGAGAAATTACAGGCATATTTTGGAACTAGAAAAGCCTCAAAAGTCACTTTGCATGTATGTATCTATCTATGCATGTATCTATATACAGAGATATATATGTGTGTGTATATATATATATATAACTTCTTTGAATCATCTCTGTTGGATATGAGTGACAGTGAATGTTTACTTCAAAATATATTCTGGAAGATTTTTTAATTTGGGTAATCCCTTTAATATACAATTTCTGCATGGAAATTTTCAGGGAGGCTTTCTGGGTTTTTCTTCCTTCTCATATGCTTTCACACATATATACTACCCTCCTTCTTTTATCTTTGAATAAATGAAGATGAAATATAGCAGGAGATTAACTGTGTTCAGAAAAAGTATTCCACCTCAAGTTTTGGATGCTTTGTCCTCACTTGGTTTACTGTTACATCCAAAGATACAGATGTACCTTTGTATCAGGAGACAGGACAACAATGAAAACAACAAGGGGAAAGGAGCAGGGAGTTGTGTTGGAACTTCATCAAAAGCTTTTTTGTGGAATTGATAACAACTGTTTTAGCCTAAATTAGGATAACTCTTGCATGTGTTTAATTACTGAGAATGACACAAGCACATTCACATTGCTAATATAGTTTTGCTGCTGCACTATAGCTTTTTGCCAAATATTAGATACTTCATTCCCATATTTCCCTGGCAGATAGATCTGCCAGTGGTGACTAGCGTAGCATGAAGTAATTTGAATTCTATGAATACAGTTGTCTGAGATAGATAATACCGAATATCTTTGTATAGGATGATGACTCCTTTGGTATTGTATAGAAAGGAATGTTGTTTGTCTGTTTAAAGGGAGGGTAAGAAGAAAGATCAAATTAAGTGCTCATTAAAAAAAAAAAAAAATTCTTCTTTTTAGAAAAATCATCCAGTGCTAATCATGAGCTCCCACATTAAGCAGTTGGGTGAGTTCTTCAGATCTGCAGTGACAAATACATATAACAGCTTCTGGAATGAAAAAGTTACATTGTCAATTTCTTTTTATTTGAGGCCCCTGTGGGAAACTGCAGCCTCATGGTAGTTTTCAGCCTCCTTTTTTTCCTTCCAAGGATTCAGAAGACTAACAAAATCCAAAAAATATTTTTAATACATTGAATAAATGATTTAGCAGTTTCTTTACAGTGGCTTTTTGCATACACAGTTAATTACATTATATGTTGGTCTTCTAGTGTATTTTAATTTACTGAACACAAGATGGGTGAACTGCAAAGAATCCCCGTGGATTGGGAAGACTTTTGTTCCCCCAGCATATACAGATTTATTAAAAAATAGTTGTTAATGAAGTATTGATATGTCTAGCCTACCGTTACTATAACGGAGGGGAGGTGAGAAAGCTGAGAACTATGAAGCTGTTTGGGATTTATAAGGGGACAAACAAGGGCACCTGCGCTGTCGCTACAAATTCTTGACTTTTTCTCTACGTGGAGTAAAAAATACAAAGCGTTGAGTGGCTTGCTGAGGACATTCCAAAAACAGAACCCCTCGCAGCCGATTTGCATGGCTGGCACAGGGCAGCAGTGTTTGTAATTGGTTGTCTGTTTCTGTAGGACAAACGAGTGTAGCGTGGTTTGGTTTATTTGGCTTTGAAACAACCCAAGGGCACCTCGTGAGCCGTGCCTCGCAGGACGTGCAGTGCCCGAGCGTGCTGCTTGTTTGAGAATGCCGGTGGATTGTGCATTTGACCTTTCAGCTTGTGTAGGTTCCCATTTTATCTCAGGGCTGCAGCCTTTCCGCATTTCCTTAGCCTTGCCTCTTTGGCATGTCTTGTAGCCAGTTACATTGGGATTAGGCCAAATTTCTGGTTATAGACAAGGTTTAAAAGAACTGTCAGTAGTTTGGACCTCCTGCTGCAACTTTGGAAAAGTGAACTTGAGCTATTTTAAAAACAAAGTTTTTAACAACACAGAAGGGCTTTGCTGCACTGCTGAAAAGCTTTGAGTTGCACTGTGGTGAATGGAGGGAGAAGAGTTCTATTTTGATAGCTGCTGTTCAGCATCACTACATTGAGCAGTTGCCAAATTCTCCTGTTTGTACCTTGAAACATGGTCTGCAGCTTTCTGTACAAACTAAAGTGACTGAAAAGGGAATATATTTTTTAAAGAATCTTTAATATAAATGATCACTACAACAGTTTTCACTCAGAGAATCAGGGCTGACAATGTGTAACAGTAAGAGTTATAAAGAACAGATGCCTCTGCTTTGGGGTTTTTTCCTGTCTCTTTAGATTCAGCTCAGTTCTGACTGAAGCCACTGACTCGTCCATCCTTTTACTTTTGAAAAATTGGGATTTCATGTCTAAACCCAGGTTTTATTAGGGTGAGACCCCACCTTGAGTACTGCATCCAGCTCTGGCATCCCCAGCATGGGAAGGACATTGACCTGTTGGAGTGAGTCCAAAGGAGGCCACCAAAACGGTTAGAGGGTTGGAGCACCTCTCCTATGTGCAAATGCTAAGAGAACTGGGACTATTCAGCCTGGAGAAGAAAAAGCTTCAAGGTGACCTAATTGCAGTCTTGCAGGACCTGAAGGGAGCCTACAAGAATCTGGAGAGAGACTGTTTTCAAGGGCATGTAGTGACAGGACAAGGGGGAATGGCTTCAAATTGAAAGAGGGTAGGTCTAGATTAGATGTTAGGAAAAAGTTCTTTGCTCTGAGGGTGGTAGACACTGGAACAGCTTGCCCAGAGGAGTTGTGGATGGCCCATGCCCTAAAATCATTCAAGCCAGGTTGCCTGGCGCTCTGAGTAACCTGGTCTAGTGGAAGGTGTCCCTGCTTTCATCAGAAGGGTTGGAACAAGATGATCTTTAAGGTCTCTTCCAACCCAAACCGTTCTTTGCTTGATTCCGTGATTTGTTTCCTGTCGCAGCAGATACAGATGAACAGTGGGCGACACTGCATTTTCGAGGACTGGCCTCTAATGCCCACTTCTGCTTAGATGTGCTGTGGGGGGCCCTGATTACTGATGATGTGGAGCACAATTCTGCAGTCCCAGGGCTGCAGCCGCCAGGGTAAAAAACCCTGCCGCGTGGTCACAGGAGAGCGTGCGGCTCTGCCGGCCTGAGGAAGGCTCAGTTAGGATGAGGAATAATCCCAGAACAGCAACAGGAGGCGGCAGTTCGGAGTGGCGGTGGCGGCCGCAGCCGCTGCCTCCCTGCGCACAGCGCGCGGCTGCCGGCAGGGGGCGCGCGCGGGTCGCCGGGCGGGGCAGGGGAAAATAAGGACAAGAAAGAAGGGAAGAGCAGAGCGCCTTTGGAAAGGGATCGGCCGCCAGGCTGGCTTCAGAAGAATGGCACATCCACCCTCTGTCCTGTGTGGCTGCCGCTGCTTGCAGGGAAAGGTGTGCAGCCTCAGGCTTGACGTGGGAGCTAGCAGTCACGCCTTAGCTGCTTCAGCAGGGGGCCGGAATGAAACATTAACAGACAAATTAGATATTAGGAAGAAATTCTTTACCATGAGGGTGGGGAGGCACTGGAACAGGGTGCCCAGACAAGTTGTGGATACCCCATCCTTGGGAGTGTTCAAAGCTAGCCTGGATGAGACTGTGAGCAACCTGGTCTAGTGGAAGGTGCCCCTGCCCATGGCAGGAGCATTTTACCTGACTGATCTTTAACTGATGGATCTTCCAACCCAAACTATTTTATGGTTCTATGAAATAAATTCTAGCAATTGCTTTTCACCTGGACGCAGGTCCCTGGAACTGCCTGTCACCTTTTTGCTTTGGTTACTCCAAATGCAAAAGCCTGTATGGCAAGGTTACAACTGAGGTGCTGTTTGGTAGATAAGAATGATAGAATTTCTGTTGGAGAAGGTGGTGCTGGGGAAACACATGCTTCTGTTGTTGTATCTGCTGGCCTTTTATCTTTTTTCCTTTGTAACCTATCATCTCTCTCTATCCTTATCAAAATTTTCCTTCCGGCAGCTTCTGTAAAAGCACTGGTAGAAAGACACTTTCAGTGAAATGCTTTTAATAATGCTTCCATTAATGCTGGAGGTTTTCTGGGTTGTACGTTCAGACGATCTCATTCTATCACTCAGAAGTAATACCAGAGGTATTATTATATTAGAATGTAAATGCTCCACTTCCAGCTTCTTTAGTTGCTGGCAAAATATTCCTGTTTTGGATCTTTTAATCTTTTCTTTCTAGTCCTTCTATCTATTTGCTGAGTTTTGGAATCAATATTTATGTTGCAGTCCACTTTTTCTAAAAAATCGTTTTTTGAAGTGCAGGATAGATTCTCACAATTTAATTACAATTACCATCAGAAAGTACTGTTGACTATGCATGGTGAATTAATTTTTAGTCATGTTGTGAACTTCCCAACAAAAGCAGGTGTCTATGTGATTCCACCTTCTAGGTATCCCACCAGTATTTTTAGGCTGTTCAGACTATTATGTCAAAAAAAAAAGAGAACCTCTCAGAAATACTATATGTCCACAAATACAGAAAATTGAACAGAACTTGTAAATTCTTGTCCACTTGATTTGCCTTATGCCGAAACTCAGTCCAGTCTGTTCCTCCCCTTGCTTGGCTGCTCAGGAAGATGAAAGTGGTGGTGGATATTGTAGCACAGAAAATGCCTTCTGAAAATGATATTCATGTAGCGAGGAACTATCTTATGAAGATCTTGAGAAGCTCCATGAGGTACAGTACTGACTTTACATGTGCATCCCTTCTGTTTCTTCCCAGTGATTGGATTCCTCCTACCATTTGTCAAGCCCAAACTGTCACAGAAGCCCCCTTTTCCCAACCTTCTTTTCCTTATGCTCCAAATGCTGCTTGTATTGTGCTAGTTTCCTAGTCTCGTGTTTCCTTAGTGGTACATCATAGAAAAGTAATTGTCTCATAAAAGATAAACCTTTTCAGCTGAATGGATGCCTAGGAGGTCTATTGAATTTGCCTTAACAGGTATTTTTGGTTTGCTGAGTTGGTGTCAGTACTGTTAAAGGTGAGCAGTGGGGGGAAAAAGACATGGGATGTTCTGTGCAGCTGAACAGTGGAATCAACTTTTTCCATACCTGCACACAGGCTTGGAGCAAGCAAGGACTGTCTGCAGCCCATCGTCCCATGGCTGAGCAGAATCTTTTGCACTTGTTTGCACTAAGAGTACTGGGGCTCTTCCACTCTCTGAATGTCATGCCCTACCAAGAACAAGCAACTAGAGATGCTCTGCTTAACCGTTTTCTCTTTTGTCATGCTGAGAAGAGTAGGCTTTAGTTTATGGAAACAATTACTTCTTTTTTTAGTGACAGTAATGATGCTGCACTTTGTAGTGAAATTACAGTTTCCCTGTAGAATTGTTATTCTCCTTTTGTAATCCTGCATGCAGAGTTTGGAAAGGCAATTCATCACTGGTTTCTTCAGATCTTCCTGAATGTGCTGTGAAAAGCCATGTACTCAGAGCTGACCTGTTTTGAAGATACTGGCTTTAGTTTTCTTCTCTAAATGCAGTGGCCATCTGATAACAGACAAATTTATGAAAAGGGGGAATGAGTAAAAAAATGCAGAAGTACTTTGTGGTTCAAATTGAAAATATGGAACACTTTTTCAGTGTAGCAAATTACTTCTGTAACTCAGACAAATTTCTTAGATACATAAGTGCATTAAAAAATCTTAAGAACTACAGTCCTATAAGCCTTTATTTCACTCGGACTTCGAAAGATGGAATTTGTCAAACCTCATACCACATCTAAATTTTAAATTACACTTCCTCCAGGATGAGCCAAGGAGAAGGGCAGGATGAATTACCTTCAGAGAAGGTCCTGCTTCATTCCCAGGGGACAGAGAGGGTCTAGACAAATGGCCTGTACTTGGCATCTGCTCAGTGAAACAGAAGTAGCTGGATTCCACTCAGAAGGGAAAAAGAATGCACTTACTTCATGAGTGCTGAGAGGTGTAACAAACAGCAAGTCCTTGGAAGGCGGTGCTTTCCTTGGAAGGAAAGCTGTAGTTACTAATTCCTGAGCAGAGGGAAGGGGGTAGAGGAGTATGGAGCAATTTTGCAAAACAGTTTTTAAGGTGCAAAGCTCTAACAACAATCTACTGTTACACTTCTTAGAACGGATCTCTTCTGTTATGTGACCATTTGGAGGTGATATCCAAGTAGATATTTGGGGACTTAGATGATTTCCCTGAACTGTTTTTGAGATGTATTCTTTAAAAAACAAACCCAGAAAACACCAAAACAAACAAAACCTCCCTGCATATCTGGGATGCCAAACATTTCAAGAGCTGAAGCAGAACTTGCCTGGAGTTAATAGGATTGCTTGTATCACTATCACTAACTTGTATGAAACAATGTACATGGCTTTAATCCTTCCTGTCATCAACTCTTTTCTTCCCAGCTCCTCCCATATGCACTGACCTACAGTAAAATCTTACCAAAGCCCTACTGTTGTCAAGTTGTGAAAGAGTTCTGAGGCTCAGTATTAGCTTTATTAAAGCTCTGGATATGTGTCAAGTACTTGAACATTTATCAGTCTTTGTTCCTCGTAAAAAATACCCACCTCACCAATCACTAAAAAAAAAAAGGCATTTCACTGCATCTCAAGCATTTTAAAGAAATGTCTTTTCAAAACTGGCATGCATGTAGAAAGTTTTGCTGTCATTTAAAGTCATTATGCCTCTGTCCTATCTGTGAAACATTTTACTGCTGCCCTGGTAGATTTTTTGCTGCATATCACCTTATTGAACTGTTTGCGTTAAAGTAGCACCCTCTGCCTCTGTTGCTTTCAGGAGGAATGACCTAGCCTGCAGGCCACACTCCTGGCACGCAACCAAATTTACGGAAAGTCAACCTGAGGCAGCCACGTCACACCTTCCCTCGTCTAATGCCTGCGCCTCCTGGCACTCGCGCTATCATGCAAGGTGAGTCTCTGCTCAGGTTACACACATTCAGCTCTAACAGCGAGGCAATAATAACGGAGGTCATGTTGTTGAGAGTTGTTTTTTTACAAAAACAACCAAGGCAGAATCGTGGTATTATACTTCTTTAGAGTTGCCTGTCCTTTCAGTGCATGAAGGGGGAGTTGGGGAAGTTTAACGTATGGATGAGTGAATTTCTGAAACAGTTTGTGATATGTGCGTGTGATTGAAAGGTAAGAAACTGGCTTTAAAGGCAATTACAAGGTTATGCTTCTTGCTCTGCATTTCCTTTCAATGTCCACTGGTAAAATCCTAAGGCAAAGTAATCATCAAAATTAACATTCATAAAGTGAAATAGGACAGGTAGAAGAAATTAAAAATACTGTTTCAAACAATTAAAAAGGCTTTTTCTAAAGAGAGGGTGCAGAATGCTTTACTGTTATCTTTTCAGGTATTAGTGGTTTAATTAGTTAAACTGTCTTTCTGTAATCCTTCCTTACGTCTGTGATCTTGCTTGTCTAGAGAGGTAATAAGACCGATGATTTTCAGTCACTGTTTAAAGCACCTTAATATTTGTTAGGTCACATTCAACACTAATCGAGAAAGGCTGACACCCAGGCAGTTTTAGGTGAGAAACTCTAAACTCTTAGGTAAGCCTGTTTGTGTCTGCTTACAGGTTCTTGTTTGTTTTCTGCTCCTAGGTGACATTCTTTGTAATTTTCATGAAAGATCTTCGTGGTTCTTGGGGTTTTTCTTTGCGGGGGTAGGGGGAGGGGGTGTTATTATTTTGGTCTTTTGTTACTTTTTCCTTCTTAGTTCCCATTGGGCCATAGTTAAACTGAGCATTAAAGAAAATGAGTCTGGTGTGCAATCCCGGTTTGGGAAGTAGACTTCAGTTTTCTATACTTAGTGTTCTACATTCTCTATCATTACTTCTTGAGGTTAATGTTTTGTGGTAGTCAAAACAACAGAACATTAGTATTTCAGTCTTTTATTTTATTTCTCGTGTAATTTTTCCAGTTGATTTTACACTGTTTTCTTTGGGAGCTCCCTACTGTTTTTAAACTAAGTTGCTATCTGCCCCTGAATAAAGTTGACATTAGGCAAAAAGGGTTTTTAAAAAATGTTTTATGTAATACTTTATTAGTAGAAGCTTTAGAAACTCTCTGATGACAATTTCTGCTGTTTTACACTGATTTAAAGTTTGTATTTAAACATCATGTAGATGGGTTGATTTAGATTTACAGATTTTAAGACAGTAGAAGTCCTTTTACATAGAAACAAAATTCAGCAATTTCTAAAATCTTCTATAGAGTTCCTCATTGCAATGCTATAGCTAAAGAGTATTTCTACTATTAATGAGTCTTCTACACTAAGCTGTAAATCATTATATGCTTCCTGCTCTTCCTGGTGGTTGTCCTTGCACCTTGTGAAACTAAAATACTACAACATGTGTCTCAAGGTGCATTTTGGTAGGAGCTGGGTGTGTCCCCATACTTCAAAAAGAAAAAAAATGGTTCTGTGCCAGTTTGAAATGAGGTTTGGTCAGGAAATTGTGGGTGTAAAGGAAGAGGGGAATGGGAATAGAGCAGTAGCAGTCCTCTCCCCTCACATATCAGAAATAGCTGCAACTGCTGGCAGGCACTAATACTAATAAAAACAAGAGATTCTTTCTCAGATGCAGCTGAAAGATTTAGTGGCCTTAGCACAGTCTAATACCATAGTTCCCAGGTCACTGCTATCCTGAACCCCTTGGCTACCTGTGCTACCCACTTGACAGGTGATGATGTATTTGGGAGATTTGTCAGCCCGGTGTCTGTTGTCCAAGACTGTTTCAGTGGCAGAGCTGCTTTTAGCATCTGCTGCTGGAGGGGGCCCAGCATTCTCATAGTGGCAGCCCAAGGATTTCGGTATTTTGGGCATCTCGGTTGCAAAGTGGGGTTCTTTGAGCTTGCTGATCTGCAAAAACAGGTGAGCAGCCTCAGAGATTCTCCACTTTACAAGTACATTTCACAAAAAGCTCAGCTGATGGGAAAGCACAGCAATCAGTAGCTGAAAGCAGCAGTATGCAAGGAGATAATGGAAATAGCCCGAGGAGGGGATATTTCTAGCCCAAGCATCCCATCCCTAGGCTATTTCTGGAATTTCGTGTTCTTCCTTGAGCTAAGCATCTGAGATTGGTATTCAAAGCCTAAAATCTCTTCTGAATGTGCCTACCTGCATTCTCTCTGTGAGTGTGAAAATTCACTAAATCACTTGTAAAACATGAAGAGTTCATTGGGGGCTAGGGGGGATGGAGGAATGACACTTTTTTGTGTTGGTGGAAGGGGGCACAGCTGGCCAAAAAAGCCCCATGAGGACTGTCCCTACTATCTACTGCTAGGTATAAGGTATGGGCAGTTTGATTTGATTTGCTTTAGGGGTTTTTTTTGGTTGGTTGGTTTTGCTGGGGCTTTCTTTTTGCCAGCCTGATGAATTTGAATAGTCGAGAAGCTAGAGGATGGATGAGGCTAGAGGACCAGAAGAGGCTGTACCAGTATATAGGAGAGAGGGTGGTCCTGGAACCCAGCCCTCCACATCCAGCACTATGTGTATGGGGGTTTTATCCTGTGCCGTTAATGTGAAAACTGTAAGCTATCTGGGGAGCACTAGGCTAGGTCTAGATGCCTCTCATGCAAGGCTAGAGAGCTAGAACTTGTAAAGCTTTTGGTGCCTTCATTTCCCTCTGTGAGTCTTCTGTCTTTTTCACTGAAGTCATACCTTAACAACATGGTGCAGACTTTTTTCCTAGGTCATCCTAAACTAAGGCTGAGTGCACTTTTCTGGGAGGACTGTAAGTGAACTCTCTTAAGTTGCTGAAAGTTTAAACCCTGCATTTTCTTGCAGTAGGATATACTGTAACAGAGGAACCTTTGGGTTTTTTTCTGTGCCCCTGGTTGTGCAGATGAACCCAACAACCTCTTCTGCTTCATTCTGGTCTTACAGGTGTGGCTGTGGGACAGGTGTGCTTTGAGAAGGCTACCTAAACTGAGGTTTTGGGTTTGTAATCCCATGCATTTGCTGAGATGAGATCATTTCTGTAAGGGCCCAGGAGCAGAAGCTCATGCCCCAGGGTTGGGAGGGGTGCTTACTGGCCAATGTGGCCAATGGATGATGTTTGTAGATTATTCCTAGACTTCACCTGCCAGACTTTGACCAGCAGTGTAGGTGCTTTTATGAATCCGCTCTGAAAAAGCTGTTGAGAGAAGGATATCCTGGGATGCCAGCCAGGCTCAGGCAGAGAACTGGTGTTTGGACTCTCTTCCATGTCAGGGTTCTCAGGAGGATTGCCCTGCAATTTAGGACCACAGGGGGCCATGCTTGACAGTAACATGCCGTTAGAAACCCTCCTGTCCTTCCTTGAAAGTGTTTGCTGCTTCTGCTGGGTTTCCATTAGGCATTTGCTAACAGGGCTTTGACCTCCTATGCTGATGATCTCTGCTTGACATTTGATACCAGCAGATTTACATGAGACCTGTATACTGAGGCTTTCCTGCACAAGTGGCATCTTTCTTTTAAGTAATGCCAAGTATCTGTTTGGATTTTATTAACTTAAAGGTCTTTTCCAACCTTAATGGTTCTATGATCTCCTTAGTTCTCAAGGGAGTGGGAATATCAGCAATTCTTAGTAATATCTGACTTACATTATTCTTTGACAAAAGAAATCCTAGTAATGACCAAGATACTTTTTACAAGAAACACTGTATCAGCCTAAGATGACAGTTAAGACCGTTTCAAGGATTCAGCAAGATGTTTTAAATGCTGAAAATAAACGAATGAAAGAACATAAAACCCCACAAGATGAGGCCATTGCTAGTCTATCTTGTTAATAAAATGCTTTTAGAAAATAAGCATAAAGCATATCTTCTCTTATTTCATATAAATTGCTTTTGACCATGTTGTATAAGAAAAGAAGTTTAAAAGGCTGTAGTAGTAGAGGGGAAAAAAGCTATTATGTTAGTACTGAATTCCGAAGAACTGTTGAGTTGACCTTTGCAATATTTTTGACAGAAGAAAAGATCTATATCACTCTTTGTATTTTTTATGTGGACTAATCTAATTTCATTGCTAGCTTTCACAGGTCTCTTTACAGCACGAGATTTGATAGATACTTCATATAATTATAGCTACCGGGAAGTGGAATAATTCTGGGATTTCTACCAAGGGGCTTTGCATGCAAAGGCAAGAATTTGAGTTTGGTATATAAAAGCAGGAGGAGCTGCCAGTGAAGTTCAAACAGGGAGATGTGATGAGAATAACTGGAAAGACTGTCATCTCAGTATCAATGTGTTGGATTGACAGGAGGTGGGTGTTGTGAGAGAGAAAAGAAATGAAAGAAAATGAAAAACTCATGGGGTAGGAAAGTAACAGAAGCAGCAAGATTTTGGAATAGTGTCCTTGGCAAAAGACCTGAAGAAAGTACAGTGTCAAAGATGATGTTTTTATAGAGGAAAGAGTGGTAGGGAGAAACTGGTGGCAGTAAGGAGTCTCGAAGGAAAGTCAGAAGTTTGTTTGGCCATGCAGAGCTTATGTTGCTTTGGCATCTTCTCCTGAAGTTTTCCTGCCAATGTTGTGGAACTGGGTGGAATTGAATGTTGTTGTAAGAGTGTCAACCCGAGAGTGGTTTGAAACCACACTGATAAGATGCATGTGCAGGTGGTATTTGAGACAAATATATTTAGTGCGTCTCTGCTTAAAAGTTAAAACATCAAATAAACAGGCAGATGTGGATATAACTTTATGGGAATAACTTAATGACAAGGGAATAGCATCATGGACTGAAGAAGTTTAGAGTCATATTTCAGAGATGAAGAGAGGAAGTACATGAGTTTAATAGCTGGAAGAATGGAGGTGCCTGGAAAATAAGCTGAATAATAAGTTGGTATTTGTCCTGAGAAAGAGGGAGCTAATGGACCTTACACTAAATTTTTCTAAAAGCAAAGTCAGCAAAATCAACAATTTTCAGAGGGAGAAGGGAGCCTTCAAGGAGATAAATGCATATTACTTACTGGCAAACATAGAGGGAAGCTGAGTTAGTTACTAAGGCTTCAAGCTTTGAATCAATGGTGGAGTATAAAGTTGGAGCCCTGACTTCATGTTCAAACTTTCCATTTTGTTAGATTGTCTTTAACTGCTGTGCAAAAGGATCTTAACCAGTATTATTAAAATGGGTGGTTATGATTATGTTGTGGCATTTTTGAGTGGTGTATTTATTCTGACACTTCTTTTTTTGTTTCCTTCAGTAGTTGTTCTTCTCATGACCTGTCAAACTCATGGGATCAGTCGAGTCTATATCGCACTTCTGACCAATTCAGCTCTTTGGGAAGTATGGACAGCTGGGACCACACTCCTCAAGTAGCCCAGTATGGAAGACTTTCTTCTGCAAGGTCTAATAGTAGCATTGATCATCTAGGGAGCCAAAGTAAGCGGGATTCAGCCTATGGGTCTTTCTCCACGAGTTCTAGCACCCCTGACCACACTCTGTCCAATGCAGACACTTCTTCAACAGAGAACATGCTTTACAAAGTGGGCCATTGGGAGACTGCTAAGCATGGGAGCAAGTCTGGACAGTTTTTGAATGACAGCAGTGGAACAGAGGACAAAACTGGGTATTTGCCAGCTCCCATCCAATACGAGAACAACAAAAGTCTTAGAACAGAGGAACACCCAGATGGCAAGCTCACTAGCTCTGGGAGATCCAGTTTTGGACCTGTCTGGTATGTTCCTGATAAGAAGAAGTCTTCATCTCCTCCGCCCCCACCTCCACCTCTTCGTAGTGACAGCTTTGCTGCCACCAAGGGCCATGAAAAAGGCCATGGTCCTGTGTACTCAGAGGGTGCCAGCACGCAGCACTTTACAGCCCTGAACCGATCTCAGCCCAGGGGTGACTGGAGTTTGGAAACTGCAGAGCAGCAGCGGCGGCCCTCCAGAGCGTGTGACAGGAGGATCAGCAGTTCAAATTATAAATCCGATCTCAGTTCAGAACATGCTTTTTCTTCAGCTGGTGAAAGATACAGTAGTAATGCAGGAACTGTGACCAAACTGCAGCCATCCTTGTCCAGCACTGACGTTAGGTTTGCACAGCCTGCTTACACTTACCACCACCAGCACCAGTACAGCGATGAAAGCACCTTTTATCACAGTGCAAGAATCTTAGCTGCACCTAAAGATCAGCAACATTATCTGTCCTACAGTGGCATTCAGGAGTTAGCTACAGATCATTTTCGTGGCTACAGTCCAAACCAAGCCAGTCTGCTCAACACTTCCTCTTTGAACAGTGCTGCTGAACAAAAGGTGGACAACACTGGACAAAGTCGGTATTATTGTGTGACAGCAAAACAGCCTGCTCAGGGAAGCTCAAAGCCACTGCAACTCAAGGATGACAGCTGGAAACCTGCAGTGGGAAATGATATGTCACTTGAACCTCATGAAAATACTGCAGTTATTGCAATGGCCCAAAACCCAAAATACTATCTACCTCAACAATCTATTGAATCTTCACTGACAAGGTATGAGAACAGTAGTCATTACCCAGTGGACAGAGAGGGAGATGCTAGGTGTGCTGTAGTAGAAGAATCTAAAAAATCTAATCATACTGAAAAGTGTGGACAAAAGAAAAGCTGTGAGAACAGCTCTGAGGAAAGTGAAACTAGGCACGGTCAGCAGGAGTATGTAAAGGGCTGTGTCCTTACCACTGAAAACAGATCTGCTCAGAAAGATTTTAGGTGGGGGAAAGATGAGAGTAGCAAGATTTCTCCTCAGAAGACACCAATGTTGCATTCTTTAGCTCAGGAAGGGAAAAAACAGTCTGATAACAACCCAGAAGCAGTAACAGAACGACAGACCTCATTTGACACTCACCTGTCTAAACAGGCACGGAGGAGTGATCGTTTTGCAACAACCCTCAGAAATGAGATCCAAATGAGAAGAGCAAAGCTGCAGAAAAGCAGAAGTACTGCTACACTAGTAGGGTCATCTGAAACAGAGGAGTGCAGTGAGACCTGGAAGCCAGATTCACCAGAGAATATCACCACCTTCCCAGACACTAACTTTACCAGCACCTACAAAGATCACCTCAAGGAAGCACAGGCCAGGGTTCTGAGTGCGACGTCCTTCAAACGTCGAGACTTGGAGCCCAGCCCTGCTGAATATCTCCCCAGGTCACCTGAGCGGAAAACTGGTAGTTACAACTCTTCATTACTGGCTTTGGTTTCTGAAGACGTCTCTGGATTCCCTGAGGCTACACAAGCCAAACCAAACCCTACAGGGAGTGGCACTCATCACGTTTCTCGCATTGGAGCCAGGAAGAGGTTCACAACAGAGCAAAAACTGAAGTCATACTCGGAACCAGAGAAGATGAATGAGGTGGGCATGTCAGAGGATGAATGCCATGCTCATTGCCGTCCAAATATATCAGAAGAAGCCCTGGGCTCATTTGCAGACAGGTGGAAATTTTTTGAAGAAACAAGTAAGCCTGCATTTAGAAAATCATCACAGAAACCAGGTCCCCATGGTCTAGCAGAGGGACAGCCTGAGAGGCCAGATAGGAAAGCGCAAGAGGGGGAGGAGCTGTGGTATGAGAGAAGAGGTCGGGTAGCCTCTGTTGGACTTGAAACTGCTCATGCTTCAAAAGATAGTGTCCACCACAGCAGCAGCAATAGGGCTGCTGAGAGGCTTGGGAAACCTGCACAGCCGCAGCGCCTGGGAACCTTTGCAGAGTATGAGGCGTCGTGGAAGGAGCAGCGGAAGCCAATAGAGCCAAGGAGCTCAGGAAGGTACCATTCAGCTGATAATATCCTCGATACAGGCCATGAACAGCATGGGAGATCCCAATACACCCATGAGAGGTCTAGATCATCCCCTTCCACTGATTTCTACAAACAGGTACAAATGTCTTTTGCATTATCCTTTAAATTGCCCAAAGTGGTGGGGGACAGTAGAGGAGTGGAGCAGAAAAGAGAACTTTTATGAACATTTCCAATTTAGGAACACTATGTAATATGATGTTTGCCTTTTGTCAGTAAAGGAGTAAATGTTAAAGGTAGCTCTCTTAAGTAAAGTGAGGAAGATCAAAGTTTGTACTGCACAAGAGCAGCTGGAACAAAGTAATTTCTTGTGTGTTGTAGTCAGATTTAAAAAAACATGATTGATTTGCTAATATCCTCTTTTTTACAGTAGAAATTTCAAAGAAATTTTAGAGAAAATTTCAAAGCAATTTTCACCTGGAGTTATTTTTTCATTGATGTGGCTGTATTCCATTTTAATGTTTTGAGTTCTCTGAAACTGAAGAAAAGTGTTCCAAGTGTAAATACTACATACTTTTGTCTAAGTTTTTAATGGTCTAATAATTTCCATGGATTTCCTGTTTTCTTCTAAAATTGCTTGATGCAAAAGCTAACTAGGACAGAACTTCTGCCTAGTAAAGTTTAGAGATTACAAATATGTCTGTTAATGTCAAAGCTACAGCAACAATGTAACTGCTTAATGTTTTGTTTTACGTCAGTTTGCTTGATTTAAGATGTATACATTTATTCCTTAGAGAGATGCCAAATGTCTGTTCAACTTGCAAGTAAATATTAAGTTAATTTTTAACTGAGCAGGACCAGGCAATGGTTGGCAGGTGGCATTGGAAGTAAACAGAAACTAAGTCTCTTTAGTTCTCTGTTAAAAGATGTTGTTCAAGCTGCTACAAGATTGCCTGATATGTATAAGGACTCATAGTGTGTTCAACCTGTGTTGAACTTAGCCTTCTGCAAGAACAGAATTGAAGAAATGCAGTTATGTATTACTTTTATTTTTCCCCTCTTGGTAAAAACATTGCATACATACATACACAGGTCACCTCTGTGGGGGTGTGTGTAGACATGGAGTAGAATGAGAATAGCTCAAAAAGAAACAAAAATGTTGATCCCTAAAAATTACGGACTGTCTTTCCGTAAGTTTTTTTGTGTCTTTAAGTTTGGCAAAAAGTTATTTTTGAACTCTATGTGCAGACTTAACTATGCAGGTAATTTACTAGGGTAGAGATTCCAAGCACCAAAAATACTCACCTGGAAGTTATTTTGAAAATTAAGTTCACTAAATTATTAAATAATTGCCTACCCAACAGAAAAAATCCTATAATCTATTCCCTGTATGCATTTCTGGTTTATTAGTCAGTGCCTTTGAGTTCAGTATAGGCCTCCTGGGGCAAAAAGCAGACACCTGTTTAGGCACCTGGAAAATATGGTGATAAGTGCATTGAAGAGGCTTACAACAGACTGAAGTAAATAAAGATGTTGTTTAGCATATATGATTCAGATTATTCCAGTGCTAATGCGCAATTAAATTTCCTGTAGGTTCGGTGTTTGTAATGCAAAGCTATGCAATGGGTGGGGTTGTTTGAAGATAGTGAGATGATAACGCTTTGGAACAGCACTGTTGGTGTTTTACTGAGCAACTAAAGTGCACGCACGGGGATTCACAACCTGGTGCATACTTGCATCTCCTAGAATGTGAGCAGCTCTTCTGCAACTTCTGTGCCGCTTTTTTTTTGTTGTTGTTTGTTTTTGCCAAATGGAAGTTGCAAACGTTTATATAAATGTTAAGCTCTTCTGTAGATCAGCAAAGCAGAGCAGCAGCGCGAGCACAGCCAGGTCGGGAGTGCTGCGCAAGAGGTCACAGAGCGCGCTGTACTGCTTAAAACCAAACAAGCTTAAAACATGCTATGCTGTTGACTTCATGTATATTCAAACAGAGCAAACCCACAAATAAGAGGTTCCATAATCACAGATTTTTTGGGAGTCTGAAACATGATGACTTGGTCTCTTACTTGTACTATAAACCTCTTTTAGGAAGTATCAGTTGAAGTAAGGAGGCAAGCAGAGGATTTAAAGGAAGATGGGGAGTGTATTTTCTCTAATGTTAACAAACTGGATGAAAGGAACTGCACTGTAAGGTAAATATTTCTTAATTCCTCTTTCTTAAATATCTGGTTTTGACAAATCTTTTTGACAAATTTCTCTGATCTAGTCTTTTCCTGACTCAAACTGCAAGTTCTGCTGTGAAGATTTCAGAGTTTCTGCAGTGCCTTTTTCCCTTATTTCCCTCCTCCTCCCCACGGACTTCAATGTGCATGATAGAATTAATGCTGGGGCTGAGATTTTTGGGGGACTCTAGTGTGAGCTTAAAGAAATTGTTGAGTGTTGAGCATATTATAGTTTGTTCAGATTGATTCTTATTTGTGTGCATGAAATGATAGTTACAGGTTTTTTTCAGGGATAGGTGGGGGCCCTGAGGTTTCCCAAAAGAGTTTTCAAGTATTATCCTTGGCAGACAGCATGCTGCTGAAACACAGTAGTGCTGTAAATTGGACTTTCCTTTTCTTGTGCCTTTACAGAATACAGTATATAAATAGAAGACACTAAAATTTTACTGTTTGATCAGCTCCGATTTTCTCTGTTAATTCATGATTTAATTAATGTACAATGATTTCAAGCCCTTTTTCAAAGCTGTATGCGCAGTGTGGTTAAAATCCTTTAAATGTCTAGCATGCTGAGGGCTGCCCTCGTCCCGGCCCATTGTGGTGTAAGCAGTGATTTCAGCAGGCACTGATGCTGCGGCTGCCGAAGCTGAGTGAGGTTGTGCACACGCTGCTATCGCCAGGTCTGACAGCTCTGGCTTTCCTAACACAGGGAACCCACACACAGGAAAAAAGAACCTCTATAGGCTTTCCTCGGTTCTGTAAGTGGTATTAATCTCTCAAGGGAGGGGAAATTATGAACTGTAGCAAACATACACTCTAGCCGTGACCATAAAACCTTGTAAGAAGTTAGTATTTATTTGTGGGTTCATATCATTGTATTTTGCATTGCTTATGGCTCAGCTGAAGAGACCACCCCCTATTTTTCCAATTTTTTGTAGCCCTTTGTACTTACCGTTGCGATTTCCAAATGAACAACCCACGAGGGTGCGAGTGTGTGCGCAGGCGTTCGGAGGGCAGGAGGGAGGCAGAGGGGGAGGCGGGCACAATCAGCCGGGAGCAGCCAGGCTGCTGTGGGCGGGCAGCATCTCTGGACAAGTAAAATGATTTCCATCTACCAGCGCCGAAGCCGAGTCACAAAAGCATGTGAATAATACTCCTACGCCAGCATTTTAGCAGTGTTTGTGCAGCACAATTCTTGCTTTATAATCGTGGAATCCATGAAAATCACACGACTGGGCACCAGCTGCAGTAACTTTTTTTTCAGCTGGAGCCTATTTTGACATACTATTTCAGATGTAGTATTTGACCATTTTACCGGGTTACAGAAGGTTTTGTGAAATGGTCTCTTTCACAGTCTTTCTCTCAACATTGATATGCAGAGGGTTGATATGCCTTCTTTATTCAAAAAAGTAACTAATTAAAATCCCTCATTTGGGCATTTAATTCCTGTGTTGTGAACTGCCACTGCGTGATAATGAATGGCTGCCTTATGGGAAAGAATATATATTTCCATGTGCTTCTTATTTAACAAGGCATTCTTGTGCTCAAAAGGAACTGGACTCACGGCATGGACTGATTTTATGATTTTTGAGCTGCCCTAAAGGCATTTAGTTTTCTATTTTTAAAATCTAGCAATCAGAAAATGGCTAGCAAATCTACCTAATTCAGGGTATATTCTAGAACATGAATAGTAACCAAACCTGAGGTCTTCTTTATGGTCATATTTAATACTCTCTTTTAAAATGTATGTGTGGATTAAATTGCTGACAGCTGTTATTTTGTGCTGCTGAGACCTGTGTGCTATGGTTGCCTTTGTGCTACCAAGGTCAGTGGGATGGGGCTGAACACAGGAGTGGCCCTTCTGTGTTTGTGGGGGTGAAATTTGCAGGAACCCAAGCTGAGAGACAGCTGTGGAGTCCATGGGTGCTTTCTCCAGGTTAGACTGTCCTACACTGCAGGGTGCCTCTGGCCTCCCTCCCCTTCAGTTGTTTTGAGAAAAGAAAAAAAGTTAATAACTTGAAATAAACTTTGAATATATACCATTTACAGCTTCCCTGATTATTTTCCTTAGAAATACGAGTCTTTTTAATGCAGTGAATCTAGAATGAAAAAGAGTTAGAATATTGTAATAGAAAATGGCTTTTTAAAAACGAACAAACAAAAATAAATATGCTTGATAAAAACATTTTTCTCATGAGCTTTTTGCTATGGTATTTTCTTGCCTGTTCTTTTTTAGCACACAGTTGTAAAACCTAAATTAACACTGCTTTGAAAAATTGGATGGGGGATGTGAATGTTGAGTTGATGGAGATAATTTGTGAACCTCTTTCATCTCTGAGCTCTGTTTTTCCCCTCTGAGATTACTGAGTGCTTCCAATGAATTCAGGTTGTTTCATCTGCCTTTTTAGAAGAGCTGCAATATGTTCTTCTGAACTGCAGTATTTAATAGTAGTATTTAACTGCAGTATTTAATAGTAATATTTAATATTACTTTTGTAGGAGGAGAAAATAGGGGTCGATAGCAGCCATTGTCATCTGTTATGGAAGAACCAGCCACTCTTGTTATGAACTTACAGGGGTGCAAACAGTCATCCAGCATGAGATGAGTATTTTTATACTCAGGGGTTGATGTGATTCTATGTATGCTCTTAACTTTAAGGACAGCTTAAAAGCATTATACAATTCTACTGATCTGCAAAACAAAAAATAGTGCTTTTTCATTTTTATCGATGCCACTCTTTCTATTTCAAATTAGTTACAAAAGCTTACCTTTTTACAGATGCAAAGTCTGTCCTCTTTAAACATGTCTCTCATTCTGCATTTGTAAAATTACTTATACTGGTTGTATAATTAACTTCCTTATAGAAGTCTCCACAATTTCTAAGCTGAAATAGACTTTCAAAAGGTTAAGGAGGGAAAGGGGTGCTCTGACCAGTAGTCTGTGGCTTCCTGCAGTATGACATGCTCACATAAGTCATTCTGCATCAAAAGAATCATGCTTTATGATCTATTTCTTGAGATTGCCATCTACTAGAGATGTTTACAGCCATTGCCTTTATTTACTTTCTAAGAACATTTGACTTCTAGCTCTATTAATGTGTTCCTGTGATGTCTATTAAAGTTACATAATTTCAAAAAGTGAAAAAGGATATATGAGATCACAGACTGCAGAAAATATTTCAACATTTAATAGGTGTCAAGTCCAAGAGCATGTGCATGTCAAGTGTAAGACCGCAGTGTGACTCAACTCTAATTAAACACTGTAAAATATTTCTTTCAGTGTTTTCATACCTTAGTAGTTACTCCTATTTGAGTTGAGCTCTTGAAGACAGAGGAACAGCCTTTATGATACAAAACCAAAATAAAAATAATTTCTTAACGCCTAAGTTGTCCTAAATGCCCAAGTATAATGTTCTAGAAAAATCTTTGATAAGCGAGAAACAGGAGCCTATAGACATGTTCCCAAGTTTTTTATTAGGCTCTTTATAAGGAAACTGATTTTTCAACACCTGGTGAATATCTAGACTCCATGCTCACCAGGAGCAGCAGCAAATTATTGTGCAAGGAAGGAGGAGGACCTTCAGCAACACAGGAATGTGAGTGACCTTATGTCTTCTGAATTGAGTGGGATGGAAAAGAATTTAAAAATGACTGGTAGTCCATTGTATATGTGTTTATTTGTATCATTCATATGTGGATGTTTGTGTGTGTATATATATATATATACACACACAGACATATAAAACATACATGTGTATATTGATAGTTATTTCTCTTAGCTTTTTCTGGTTTGTGACCATTAGAGGAGTTGGGGCTTATGTACCTATGAGGACTAATTAACAGTGGGGGGAAAAAAACCCCAACAATCCACAATATATATTTAGATAAATTAGTTCCTCGTATTTACAATGGTAGATGGTGTAAATTAGTCATTTGGAATATTCTTAGAAACTACACATATTTTCATAACTCCAGAAATTTTAAATTCTATATTTTTTGGGGGTTTCTTTTACTGTGGTGTCAAAAAATTTAATATAGTGCCAATATACAGTGTTAGGATCAGCTTAGCTAGGAACTGAGCTATCAAAATACAAGACTCGAAGGCTTGGGGATATACATATAGGAAATATAGTGTTAGGATCAGCTTAGCTAGGAACTGAGCTACCAAAATACAAGACTTGAAGGCTTGGGGGTTTTTTTAATGTAGCAAAAGGGCCGTTTCTTTAAATAGTTAATGAGAACTTCTGTTGCCGGCATTGTCACACAGCTAGTTTACACTTCTGTTCTTTATTAAGAATCATAGAATCCTAGAATGGTTTGGTTTGGAAGGGACCTTAAAAATCATCCAGTTCCAACCCTCCTGCCATGGCCAGGGAACTTTCCACCAGACCCGGTTGCTCAGAGCCCCGTCCAGCCTGGTCATTGACACCTCCAGGTGTGGGAAGTCCACAGCTTCCCTGGATAACCTATTCCAGTGCCTCACCACCCTCACAGTAAAGAATTTCTTCCTAATATCTGATCTAAACCTGCCTTCCTCCATCTTAAGGCTATTCTCCCTTGTCCTATCACTACATGCCTTTGCAAAAAGTCCCTCTCTGGTTTTCTTGTAGCCCCCTTTAGGTACTGGATGGTGCTGTAAGGTCTCCCTGGAGCCTTTTCTTCTCCAGGCTGAACAGCCCCAAATCTCTCAGCTTGTCCTCAATAAGATGCTCCAGTCTTGTGATCATAGTAGTGGCCCTCTTCTGGACACATTCCAACAGGGCCGCGTTTTTCTTCTTTTGGGAACCCTAGCGCTGAATGCAGTAATCGAGGTGGGGTTTCACAAAAGCAGAGTGGAGGGAGAGAATCCCCTCCCTTGACCTGCTGGCCAGACTGCTTTTGATGTAGCCATTTGGCTCTCTGAGCTGGGAGTGCACACTGCCAAGACATTATTGAGCGTTTGTCCACAAACACCTCCAAGTCTTTCTTCCCAAGGCTGGTCTTGGTCCATTCTCAGCCTGGACTTCTGTTTGGGATTGCCCTCACCCAGAGGCAGAACCTGGCACTTGGCCTTGTTGACCTTCCTGAGGTTAGTCATTTATTGTTGCAATTAAACAGTCAAACTGTGAGTTGCTTTTCATGACTGAACATTGCAGGACAAGTATGTCTCAGTCATTGCAGGACTTACCAAGACATTACCAGAGCTATGTAAGCAAAACATTTTCACCCTTTTCCATGTGAGGAAGAAATAGTATGATCTTGTGCAACTGCTTCCTTAGAAATCAGTGGAAAAATTACTTTGGCAAACATTTCATGCATGTGTTAACAAGCTCCACAGAACTTTCTCTTCTGCAGGCTGAACAATCCCAACTCTCTCATCCTGTCTTCACAGCAGAGGTGTTCCCTCCTTCTGATCATCTCCTTGGCACTCTTCTGGATTTGCTCCAGCAGGTCCATGTCCTTAGCATTTCTTTATCATGAGATACAGATTATTAAGGCATTTCTCAGACCAGTTTTTTTGCCAGTGATATCATTGTGTGTGTGTCATATAGCAATGACACAGTACAGTCTGGGCTGTTACAAAGTTTGTATTTTGTCTGAAAATGGGAAAAACCTACTGTAGCTCTTCCTGTGCATATAGAGGACAGAGAATCTAACAGCATCTATTCATATATGAGAAATCCCCTGTAACCTTTCATCTTCCTTAGGTTTCTGTGATTACTTGTAATCAGTAGAAGTTCCATTGCCATGAACCATTATGTCCTTTCAGTGTACTAGTGTATGTGACTGACTAATAACAGGTATACAAATATCACACTTTGAGACAGTAGAACCCTGAATGACTGGTACATGATGGCAGCTGATGGATGTTGATGCTTAAAAGCAGGCCAAAGGTCTACTGAGGCAGGATTTTCCTCTGGGTGAGCCAGTAGCAGATGCTTGGGGAGCAGAAAACCAGGGCAGACCAGGAGCCATGCAGCTGGGTATCTTGTCAAGCCTCTGCTGATCTGTCTTTTGAGCTTTGTTTAATTTTGGGAGTTTTGTTTAGTTTTGGACTGCTGTGAAGTATGAAGATTGTATGTTCATCAAACAATCTGTGAAAGTCAGCTTTTCCTTCTTGCATAGCAGTAATTTCTATTGTACGTCACTGTATATGTTGGTGAAGTACAGGAAAATCTCTCCTGTGGGCTACTTTGCATTCATTAAATCTGAATTTCATCTGTTGTTTTATGACCCATTCATTCAATGATAGGAAGTCTTCATTTTGTGTCTTTATTATTCAGAATAATTTCCTCATAGCAACAACTGTTGCCACCTAGTTTTTCACCCCTTTTGTAAGTCATCTATATCTAATTAGTTGATGAGTGATGTGAATGATGTGATGAGACAAGTGAGGACTCTGTCTCATGGGAGTCAAATTTTTAAGAGCCTCAGGTGAGATAAAATTTAATTTTCTAAATCATCTAAAAATCCAAAGTCTCTGTCACCCACTCTTGTCTCTATGTGTGGTGACTCTTTCTAAGATTAGTAATGCATCCAAGATATATCTTTTCTACACATGCCCAAATTATTTCAGATGTTAAGTTTATGATTCTGAAGTTCTCCATATTCATAATGAGGTTTTTTGGGGGTTTTTTGGCTCTCTTTTATTCTTTCTCTCCAGGACCCTCACACCTTCCCTCCCCCAACACTGGGTGTGTCACTGTGCTCAAGCAGCTGTCCAAGTATCAGAGGAATGGATAGCTGTGCATCACAGGTCCCAGTTCAGCAATTTCCTGTGGAAGTTTCAGGTGATCGCCATATGGCCCAGGTAGCTTATGACTACCCACTTTTAATGGTGTGCAGCATCTGAGAATAGTTTCTGCAAAGACTTTTTCCTCCTTTGCTTGTGGAGTTATGAAGGGGAGATTGTGTCAATTTTTTGCTGCAGCCTTATTTTCTTTATATTCTTGCTATTGTCCTTTCATCCCTATAATCTGTGTTTGAATAAGTGCCTTTTTTGCCCCTATTTTTTTTTTGGCCCAGCACCCTTAAGAATTTGTACCTCAGCTTTTCTTATAAAACTTTCCTTTTTTACTATATTTTGCTTATACATCTTTTTTGCTAGATTAGCTCTGGATTTTCCTCATTTGAGTAGAACTTAAGTTCTCTGGTGGATGTTCCTTTTAATTGATATTTAATTCAACCTTTGGAGGGGACAGGCAGAGGGAAAGAAGAGCGGTGGCAGGGTGTTTTGGTAGGTGTTACACATTTCCTCTGAGTTTCATACGTTGTATCTTCAGTTGCATGTTATCTCTTAGCATTATACCGTCTGGCTTGTTCTTTTAAAAAATATTCGTCTCATATATGTAAATGCGCTTTTCAAAATTAAATACCACTGTGTGGATTCTTAATCTTTCAAAAAAGATTTATCTAAATGCATATGGCCACTGGCACAGGGTAGCTCTTCAAATAGCAAAGTTTTGAACCAGATTCTTCTCATACCTCAGGATCAAGGCAGAAGTTGCATGATAAATTGTCTTTTTCTTCCTCTTGTCCATTTTAAAACTTTCAGGCTGGTTGAGCTGAGAGATGTGTGGGCATCTTCACAAATGCATCACAAATGCATTATTTTGGGATTTGGAGTTGGTTGTGGCTAAATGAAATCGTTAAAACTTGCAGGCTCCTGCCACTGCCTCCCCATTCCTCACTCTCCTGGCAGCACTCAGCCGGCGGCTGTCAGGTGTGCATCCTGCAGATCGGTGCGATGCTCCACTCAGGCTCACCAGCAGCTGCTGGATCTCATTAAATGGGTGCTGGACTGCCTCCAAAACCTGTGCTTGGTTTACAGTACACTACAGTAATACAGCCCTGTTTCTCCCCCATCCAATTTGTGCGTTCTCCACACCCTTGAAAATGTGGACTCTCCCTCTACCTTTATTAGGTGAACTTTGAATCTCTGTTTCTAAACTTGAGGGTGGCTATCCCGTTTCATATATCCCCTTTTTTCTACTTGCAGCTTCTTACTACCAAGTAAAGTTACTTTTGTTTAATTGCTCCTGGCACATCTGTTCTCCTCTCTGTGCATGCAGTGACAGCTAGGGGTATGTGAGGCCATCATGGGCTGATGAAAGGAAGTAGTGGAGAGTAGTTTCTTCTTATGGAAAGTTTCCTCCCCTACCCCTAAAGGTAAGTGTTACCAAGCATGAGTAGCTGGAAGAAGTCCTAAACATGATTCTGCAGGTGCTGAAACTGGGAGTGAGCAAAAGAACAGCACACAAAAACATTTGTGGAGAGAGAAGCAGAGATGAATTTGTAAGCATCAGTTCATGTTTGTGTTCTGGTTTGGTTTTACTGCTTTCCCCGGAAAGAGGATTAGAATGAAAACCATCTAAAGACATGCATTTTCGTTGCATTGCTTGAAATCCAGCTATCTTCATGTAGCCCTGTTGATGACAACAATAGCTGAGTATGGAGATTTAGAGCTAATGTAAGATATAGTCTCCAGTGGTTATAGTCATAAAAGCATCATGTGCTGATGCATTGTAGATTTTATTTTCCCTTAAGTTACTTGATGAAAAGCATAATTGGAAATAGGTGACTGATTTGTCTCCTCAGTGCAGCAATTCATACATTTCTGACATATGGAGTGGCTTTATGGTGTTCTGGTACTAAAAGCTAGCCTGTGAAATGTTCACTTTCTGCTTTAAGCCCTTAGGCAACATGGTTATGGTTTGCTGTCACGCAGGAGACTGTTTATGTCAGTAAATGTGAGTGAAGTTCTGTGCTAAAAAGTAACGTGACAGCTGTAGCTTCCATTTCTCTGCATGGGCCAACCAGACTTGCTGCAGTCTGTTAATCAGTTGTATTGTATTATGTAAACTGATGTTTTTTTCTTGAAATCATTCTCAGTCTCTATTGAAATCAAATAGGCAGCTTTGGTAGGCAGAAAAATTTTAGGGGAGGCTATTAACTGAATATCTAACTGCTCTATGTGATTTTGTGTGCAGTTTTAGTAACATTTTCCTCTTAAAGTGATCATCTTTAAAATGATCTTTTCATACATATTAAAGCTTTATCTACACCTTCTCTATTAAGTCTTTAATGTGTTCTTGTACAAAAATTGAAAGGAGCTTGAGCTTTGCTCTGATGAAAGGCACGATGCCTTCTGAAGATGGAGCGTGGGGGTGGCAATGTGCTCATGCAGCATGAAAGCATTCAGTTCTTTCCCTGCAGAATCTCCTGCAAGAGAGGGTGCCTGTGCACACAACGCATGCAAAAAAATTCAGGCTGGAGGGCCGTTGATGAAGACTCTCCTCTAAAATTAAGGACTTGGTTATTTGAACATTGCTCAGAAAAGAACCTAGTAACACACTGATCTGTTAAAATCATTGTAAATAGTTAAAACTTGCAGAGCTGTAGTTGTGGAAATGCGGATCATGATTTTCACAAATGAAAACCCTTAAAAAATTAAAGGACTTTTAAGTTTTGTTTTATTTTTTTTAATAACCAAATCCAGGGGGTGGGGGTGGGGGAAAGGAAAACCTTTGAAGTCTCTGAGATCTTTTCCCTGAGGTCAGAAGTTTCTGGTGATGTAACATGCAATACAGACTAAGCCTTCACTTATCAAGGTTAAAGTTGACAGAGCTTGTATGAACTTGTCAATCATAGGAAGCAGGCAAAAACAAGCCAGCTGTTGTGAGGCATGGCTTTGAAAATCCTCTATGTTACAGTAAATGAGACGCAGAGGTTGAGACAAATTCAGTTCTGCAAGGCTTTCAAACTGGCTGGCACATTTGCAAGGATGCAAAGCTCATATATCCAGTGAATGTGGGTAAAAAGCTGTAAATCCTGGTAAGACTGTCTTGTCTTTAATGTTAAAGCATGAAAGAAATGGCTAGAGGTGTGTTCTGTTTCTGAACAGAAATTTGCAGTATTAATTCATACAGTATTTCTTTTGTTCTTCAGGTCTTTGAGCACAGGCTGCATCTTCTGCCCCTATCAGCAGAAGCTACAGTAGCAAATTAGCAATGATGCAATGCTTGGTACAGAATTTTATTTTGCTTAGTGTAGTCGACTGCTCTGTTTGCTGATGGGTTGGGAGAATAGGGGGAAAACGTGAGTTAATTCCAGCTAAGATGCTCTGTGTGCATATGCTCGCACACACGCGCTGTTTTTAGCAGCTTTTGTTTTCACAGTTGGCATCCTGTACACTGGAATTAGAAGGCAGTGCCTTTCGAAAATACTTGTTTTCTGGACTGAGGGCTGCAGTGCCGTTGTTGTGGCTCAGGGTGCCAGGCTCGGGGTTCCTCTCGGCTAGGGGTGGTGCGAGAGCTTTTCATCTTGTTATTTGCCTGGCAAGCCTGTTACTGTGAGTACAGGCTTGCACGAAGACCTTTTCCACAGCAGCAGGAGCTATTAGCTGGGAGTGTAAGAGAATTGGATGTGACTATTAGAAGCAAGCGGTGAGTGTGGCTCAGAGTGAAAAGATGGCTATTGAAATGTGTGCATGTGCATGCTAATTAATTTAAATAACTGGTTTAGGATTTTTTTTCCTTTAGAGATGAGCTAGCTATGTGTTCTTTTTGGTGAGAGAATGCCTGAGAATCCCAGGTGACCTAGTTGTTATTCACAAAGTGTTTCATTTTATAGCTTGTCTTCTGTTACCTAATTCTTGTTCAGCTGCAAGCAGCTGTTTTCAGTAGTAATAGCAGCAAGAAAATAGCAACAGCATTATCAGGACAAAAAAGTCTAAATGAAAAAAAAAATCAAAGGAGTGGCAACTGGAATGTAGGGGATTTTTTTAGTAAATTGACAAAACAATCATTCTTCTTAGAGCTTTTTTTTAATGTGAGTATGATTTCCTTGTTAGCAGTGTTGGAAAATACTGTCTTTTGTCTCTGCAATGGTTGCCATTTGTGTAATATGATGGTTCTCGTTATACTGTTGGGATATTCTGATGATTGAATTCAGTGTGTAAGTACTGAACACATTAACTGGTTGACTTGAGTAGAAGTAATTTTAATTCCATGCAGGTAATCCCCTGTGTGCTAGGAGAGGCATGGAATAGATAAAGCAGTAAGAATACAGCCATAAAAATTATTTTTATCATTTATTTTTGATGTGCAGCAGAATGGAGGAGGGGCTTTTGTTTTCTGAACTAAGGAAAGCATCCCTCCCTCTGCCCTTTCCCACAAGATTCTTCCCTTCTGCATAAAGGCCCTTGTGCTGTTATAAGAAATATAATTCTAATCAGATTTTATTTTTGTTGTGGGCCGATGTCTTTTGCTGTTACCCATGACTGGCCTACATTCATTCATCAACATAACTTTGTTTATTTACTGCAGAATTAGAGTGGATATGGTTTTTGTTATTTATTTATTTCTGATTTTCATGGGGAAAGAGGTAACATTTTTAGAGAGACAGAATGAGACATGAAAACACATTGCAGTGTATATGTTGCTATGCAGGCAGGACAGGAGAGAAATTCTGGTGGGATCGATAGACCGGCAAGCAGTGTCTGTTATCATATTTCATTCTGTGATAAAGCCAGGTGATAATGCAAGGGTTGTTAAGCTAGAGTGACATTTTGCTTTATCACATTGGGTGCAACAACTAAGCTGTATTTAGTGTGACTGACTAAACAGATAGCTCCTGTTGAGGTGCAGATAATGTTAACGGGCTTTCAGAGACAGAATTGAAAAACCAAGACTCGCACCATGATAAACGGGTTGTAGTGTACCAGTGATGCGCTGTGGGATATACTTTGTGAAATATCTTGCTAGTTCTGTACCTTCAGTTGTCTTCTGACAGGCCTTTTTTTTTTCACTTGAGAGAGAGAAAGCATTCTCTCATCATTCAGTATTCATTATTCTTTTCATCTTAACACGTGCTTTGGTTTTAGGACTGTTTGCTTCAGTACTGCTTCTTGGATGATAGTTGCCATCATCTGTCTCTTCAGACCAAGGCAGTGGGCAGCTCTACTTCTTTGTAGTGGCTTATATGCTGTGCCTCTTCATGGCATGACTGTTAGGGTACAGCCATCATGGTTCTTTATTCTCTGCATTTCTCTTTAAAGATTTCTAAGTCGTTTCATAGCCCAAGCTCTCATTTAGCATCTTTGGAATATGCTTCATGCTTCACTATCTGATGGATAGTGTGTGCTGTACTGACTCAGTAGTGGTAGCAGAGAGCTTGTGGTGGTGTGTTGTCAGTGTCTCCTGAGTATTGCAGTAGTAAAACCAATTTAAGGGCCTGAGTGGTCCTGAACGCTCTGAAAAAAAAAGCATTTGGGGCTCAGATGAGGATTCAGATAACTAATAGAAGGGAAACATCTATGTGCAAGTGCTGACTCAAGGTGTAGTCCACAGAGAACTCAGGTTTCATTCTAAGTTGGCTAAGCTTGGTTGGCTAAACACAGGTGTCTAGTGAGACTTGAGATAGCTTAGCATATCCCACTTGGCTTCCAGCTGCCACCTCTTAGTGCAACTGATGCCTTTGAACCTTTAAAGTTTCTGAAATCGTAGAGGACACCTATCATGCGTTAGTTGGTGCTTATCAATATGGATTAAAATGTGACATTAGACCTCAAATTTTTTCCTGAATTTCCAACAGTCTTACCCTATGCGCCCCATTCTAACTTCGTAGCATTGTGTTGTTGTCTCAAGCAGAACTATACTGGATAGAGGAAACTACCCTTTATTTGTGGACTGTTGCAGAAGTGCTTTTGGATCCCAGTGTGCCACGTGCCAGACAAATACACAATGAAAACATAGTTTCAGCACATAAAGTTCATAGCTTAAAAAGTATTGGCAAGAGCTGTGCCTATAAACAGGATTTTGTCATATGCAAAGACAGTATTTCCCAATTGCTTTAAGCCACATAATTATCTGTTTCAAGCCAGGTCAGGTCCTTGATCCAGTTTTCTGTGGGGCTGTACAATTCCTACTGCTAATACGCTGAAAAGAGCAGGAAGACAAAACTCAAAGTGTCTAAGAAGAAGACTGCCTCTTCTGGCAGAGCACCTGCATAAGGTCACTTTAAAGGGACTGCAAAACTGTGGCCTTGATTTTGAGAGTGTTTTTGTTTTTGTAGGGTGAGGACTTTTACGGAGGAGTCATACTCAGGTATGAAGGCCTTTTTCCAGTGTAGCTTGTAGTTCTTGAGAAGGAATTTAAATCAGAAACAGCCACTCCATTTGCTCTCCTTTGCCAGTGAGTTAGTGCAGGATGTATCATTGCTTACATAACCATGCTTATGTTTTATGGTGGAACTTTTTCATAGAGGTCAGGTCTTTCACGAATGATACATTTTTCAAATGTTGGCTAATGCATTTTTGAAAGGCTTATCTAGTCTGGGATTTTGAAGTTGGAGCGTCTCGTGGCACTGTTTGGATTGACCTGAAGTGTTCTCAAGAAACTGTAAATCAGATAAAAATCAAACACATTGAGTTTATTGAAGTCGCTTTCATTTATTGAGGTACAACATTCCGTCAGATCGTTCTACCTCTCTATCCAGATTTAGTCAAATCTTGAGTATGGGGCAAAAGAAGAAAGTGGTTTGGAGTTGTTTTTTATGGCAACCAAAAATGTTATTCTTCTGATAGGCATCTATACATAATGATTCGTTTTTGTAAATGCTCACTGACTCCACTGGCAGGCTCCTATTAATGTGTGTGTATGTGTGTATATGGTTTAACCTTCATGTAAGATCTCACATTACTGTTACCTCTCTCTGGTTTGTTAGAATAGCCTGTGTTCTCAGGGGACTGGGAGTATCCAGGCTGGGGATGAAACTTGGGAGTTTTTTGCCCAGCTTAGTCTTTTCATGGCCTTTACATCTCAGTCTTGAGTGTGTATGCCCCAAGCTAACGGAGCCAGAAGGAAACAGATATACTTGTCCATTTAGGCAGAAAATACTTCGAGCAGGTATGGAGATCCACATTCCCACCCCTACAGCAGTAAGAGGGGATGGTGTGGCTATGGCCACTGGGAAAGTGCAAGACACAGCAGAACTCCTCCCACACTCACTGATGAGTGCTCAGCCTCTTCTCTTTCCACACAGACCCCCTCTGGCAATGCTCAGCCCTCTGCTAAGTGAGAGCTTCTCAAAAATGTGAATGACTGGTTTGTGTAATGAAAGCAATTCTTTCTTTTCAGTTAGAAGCATACATTGGTTTTCTGCTTTCTGCCGTTTAGATATGAAAGCTCCTATAGCGAAATAGCAAAACCAGGTGCAGTAGAAAAGGCTCACGTTAGACTCCTGTACTAGACTCACCCTTACTGAATACCACTTTGTAGCAATAGCATAAGACTCTTAGTTACACTTCCTTTGCAGCTCGGGTTAAGTGACTGGTGTAAGCTGTCTGACAGTGAAAGCTGTGATGTGCGGTGCCAGGGGTGGGGAATGTGGTGCGAGCGTTCCTGGTTCTGTTGTCTCAAAGGCTCTTGCAGCTTGGGTGGTTGTGGCATTGTATTATGAGACTGGGGGAGCTTTGGGTTTGAAGATGGCTAAGAGTTTAATGTTTTTGATGTTGGCTGGTTTGTTATCTAGAATGAAAGTAGTAATTAAGTCAATTGTCATGCTTTCAGGTGGTTTGAAACTGGTCTGTCTCTCACTTTGTGATGTTTGGTTATAAATGATGAGTTCCTTTCAGTGGTGTGTTATCTTTGCATAATCCTATGGGCCTCCTTTTCAAACCAGCTGTGTTCTGGGCATATGATTACATGATGCACTGACAGATAAAAAGCAGCTTAGTGGACTTCTCAGTACTGATAATAATGTAACACCTTTGCAGGTTCTTGCCACTGTGTTCTCCTGGGGCTTGAAGCTTGTTTTCTTTTCCTCCTTTCTGAACAGTAAGCTTACATCTCTCCAAAATAATGTGATGAGCATGTTTTGCATGAAGACCCACTCACACTGAATGCAGTTTAGCCTCAGTGTTGAATGTAGCCACCACCTTTCCTCAGACCCATTTTGTGTGGCACTGCAAAATTTTTGATTAATTTTGTGGAAGCTGTATGAAGGCACGTGTGTAATCTCAGAATTTTATCTCCATGCCTGCAGATATGGCATCTCTAAATTTCTCTCTGCTGTAATTCTTTACGTCCTTTTGCTCAGTTTTGGAAAGTGACAGGACTGATAAGCATTCATTGCTTCTGAGACAGAGTGTTATATATATATATATATATATATAAAAATATACACCAGTATATTGGTTACATGTTTTGGATATGCACATGTGTCAGATCGGTGATGTTCTCTGTCCCGTTTGCTTCCACCAGCACTCCCAATCCTGATATGCATGCGAAGTTCATGGTATACTTTGCAAACTGGCTGAGGTAATGCATGTAATTGATGTCTTTGCAACATTTTGTGTCATACTCTTGATTTTTCTGTGCACCTGAGAGCATCTGTTGCACTGGTTTTTGTTATGGCTTATGGATGTGAAGGTGAATTGGGAGGCCTGAAGAGCTTTTGCATGGGTTAACTAGGAGAAAATTGTGCTATTTGTGGGTTATCTAGACAATGAAAAATGCTGGTTTGAACACAGTATTTAATATGTAAGCCCTGCAGTCTTCATTTGGTAAACATTTCCATTAAAATTAGTGGATCTATTTACAGGCCTGTTTCTGCTTACATTGAACTCACTAGGGAAAATGAGCTGACTCTTGAGATGCCGGGATGTCATGTAACCAAATCTGAATAGTGTTAGTCTTTCTGGCCTTTTGTATAATTTTTTGCTTCACAAAACTGTCCTTCATCTCCTGTTAAAAGAGGAGTCATTAAATACTGTTTTGTAAATCTGAATTGACTCTGAATTTGTCAGACAACTTGAAGCTGGTCTGAACCAGCTACTCTTAGGTAAGAGCAATATGAAGAGACCTGAATGTCAACAATACTAATCTCTTCATTCATGTTAAATTGAAAATTTACCAGTTCAAGTTGAATTTTAAGGTTTAACACTTCATATGAGAGAGAGAAAGATTGTATATGTGACTTCTCTGGAATCTACATCTAATCAGAGTTCTTTCCACAATACTTAATTTTAAATATTTGTTTTTATTTAATTAAAATAGTAATGCAGTGTGAATTAAAATAGTAATGCAGTGTGTAATTACTCCAATTTTTTTTCTTCTTGAATTTATAATAGACTTTAAACTATTAGTTATTTTATGTGCTTTTATCTCAAATTTTGTTTTCCTACACACTGGTGTTAACTGCCTATAGAGATTCTCTAAACTGGTACAATGATGTTAATGTGTTTACATTGAAAAATTCAGGTAAACCTTATTCTACAAATAGTCTGGCAAAGATGCCTCTTTCACAGTCACCTCAGAAGAAAGCTTAGACAGCGCATGACTACAAGATTACTATTTAAAAAGATGGAGACCAGCACTGTCAGTAGCATAACTTACATTAGTCACTCTCTGAAGCCTTTGACTTCTTTGTTGCAGCTTCTTTTCTAAGCTCATAGTGTCTCTTCAGCCTCCTTTAAAGCAGAGGGCAAACCTGTCTCCTCCTGGGGCTCCAGAGGTACTTTTCTCCTGCCTTCTGCTTCTTCCCCAATTTGTCTTTATCTAGTGAGCACAAATGTACTACATGTCTTGTGGCAAAGGAGAAGCATGGAGCTGTGAAAGGCGGTTTCCTCACTAGAGAGACAGAGTGTGAAACTGGAATAAACCCAAAAACATAAGGCCTTTTTGGCCATTGTTTGTCATTTGTGCTGATAGGGCAAAACAAGTTCAACCTTAAAATAAATCTGACTGGAAAATACTATCATTTCTAAATTTCCTTTTCTGCCTTAATTCAGGAGATACTAATTTTCCCTTTCCCAGTTTCTTAGCTTCAGCAAACATGTTGTTTGCACTCGTTTTGTTTTTCAGCAGATACACAAAAATTCAACGTCCAGATTAATAATTAAAGTTCCTGGTATTCAGTTCACATTTAAAAATGTTACTCAAGTGTTACTGCACCTAGATAAGAAACATGTTTCGCACACTTTGTTACTGACTCTGGAGAAAACAGAGAATTAAATTTTAGTATTAAAATTCCTCTTCTGGAGACAGTTTTGTTTTCTACCCACATTTGGACATTTGGCTGTGCATTTAACTAAGCCATGCACACCGCAGTGCCTCGGGTTTCTCAGAGGTTGTGTCACCTCCTTTGGCGCTCCATACCCTAATTTAGCCTGACATTATGTTTTGACTCATCACGTTAGATTAGGTACAGCGTGTGTGCCCATACAGGAGAGGATGTTTTTGTGCCGTACAGTTACCATAGACTGGAGGCGTTGGTGTTCAGTGCTGGATGTGATCTCGGTGTTCAAACTTCCTGGGTTGGTGCGTTGGCCTTGCACCAAAGGAAATAAATCAGCAGCATACTAAAAGTGTGTTCTTTTCTCTAGGCAAGCTGACACAGGGGCCGTGAGGGAAAACCCACAAGAGAAGAGCAATCAGCTGGACCAGAATTTAGGCCACAAGTGGAAGTCTTCTGTCAGACCTTTGCACGTGCAAGAACCTACAGTTCTGCCTCACGAGAGTCGGGGCAGGTCTGGGACATTGCCTAGTGACTACCGATACTCTCAGGAAAACGTGAATGAGAAGAGCAAGGATTGTAGCCTGCCTCACCTGCCCTGCTCTGAGCCACAGACCTTGAATGAGAACCACTCCTGTCAGTCCTGGGGCAGAGGAGATGAAAACCATAGGATAGAGCCAGTGCTGCTGAACAAGAAGCGTGGACCTGCTCCTCAGAGGCCACCACCACCAAAAAGAGATAAATACAGGCGGCCAGACATTTCTGCACCATCGCTCGGCACCTCTTCTGAATCTCTGCTGGTAGCAGCCAACCAGCCCTTCCTGTCCTCATCCCCCAGCTCCACCGAAGTCTTTGCCAGTCAGTCTTCTCTCTGTCAGAGTCCTGCAGCTTTCAATGGAAAACTGAAGAGTGCTAATCCACAGCAGCTCCAGCAAGTGTCATCCACAGAGAATGTTTGTCAGCACTTAGAAGAAAAAACATACCTTAAGTCTGAGTCTTCCAAGTATCGGTATCTTCAAAAGCCTGGCATGGAGTCATCAAGGTCCCCTTCTCCGCAGTTTGCACCACAGAAGCTCACTGACAAACCTCCTGTGTCCCTACAGGATGAGAACCCAGCCAGGTATTAGATGTAACTCCTTTACTATTTTATTAACACTTTTTGCTCAGTTAGACCTTATTAATGGTTGGCTGTTCATTTTCTTTACACATCCTTCAAGTTCATTAAGCATTGAGTCATTGCAGCATATCTTAGAGACCACAGACTTGTGTGAACTTCCTTTTGGTACCATTAATGTCCTTCAGCTGGTCTGTGATTTCTTTTAGTTGACTTGTGCTGTCCAGGTGTTACACCTGGTAGTTAGTAGAAAATGAAAGGGAAGGGTTCTAAAGGATTTTCCACTGTAAGTCCAGGCAAAGTCAGAAAAGTCTCTGTCATCCTTTCCCCTACCTGAGTCTTTATATAAATATGAATCAGTGTAGGAACAAAGCAGATGTGGGTAGGGAAGCTAGATCCTTTATGAGAACATCTGTTTTGAAAACACACAGAGTAAAATACGCTGCCAAATCATGACTGGTTTTATGTTGCTTTTACAGTGAAATGTGGCACTTCAGGTTGTCTGTGGAGGGGTCCTCAACACTTTATGTTGACAAGGACTGAACACTCAGTAGGAGATTCAGTCCTTTCCCAGGGCAGATAAACTCAGAGTTAGACAACTGACTGAAATTAATTGATTGCTGCATCTGTCATATACTGCTAACATCATAAAAAGTTATTTTCCCACAAGATAACAAACTCTTCCAGGAAGCTCAGGAATCTTGGTTTTCATAAATCCTTCAGCACTGTAATTCATGGTTAAAGAATGAAAACAAAACCTCTAAGCCGAATTCATGCAGAGGTTGCTTCTCTGAGCAAAAGCAGTTGGCATGGCTTTTCTCTACTCTAATGTAAATGGTTGAACAAACTCAGGCTGTTTTCCATTGTGCTTTATGACATGAAAACATGAATCACTTTTTTTCCTAAATAGGCCTTGGTGTTTTTCCTCTTACAACTGGAGGAAAAAATGAGGTTTCATTCTGCAGTGTTTTTAACATGAAGTAATAATATAATTTGCAATGAAAAGTGCAATATGTCATATGAACCCTAGAATCCATGTGCAAAGGTAGATGACAGTAATTACTTCCTTAATGTATTACTTTATGAATAGATATGAAGGATGTGTAGAAAGCCAATTATATTTGTCCTTCCTTTTTGCTAAGTTTTAATGTTGAAATGAGCACTGAGGTGTACCTAATTATATGCCCATATCTGAATGATAAAATACTTACCCTGCGAGTCTTTTGCCAACATTTAAAATTCTTAGGCCCAGACAGCTCTTGTTTGCACACAATGTATTGTCCTCAGTTAATAATGAAATTACTCAATAAAACAGGTTCGGCCAAAAAGGACAAGCATGATGGCCATACCTCTGAACTTTCTATATGGTATTTATTTCATATGAATAAAATACGTTAAGTAGATTTATCTTAATACATATTTAATCAGGTATGGCTTATTTCTGTGGGCTCCTTGCATATGAGCTTTTGGACATGCCACTTTGCATCCTGGGGGCAGCTAGTGTTTGATGTTAGCTTATAGCTTTTGTACTCTTTTAAGAAAAGTGTCTTCTTCATTAGCAGGCCAAGATGAGCATGTGTGCAGGGTTTCCTGCAGTGATTTAGGTAGAATGATGTGTGTGGGGCAAATACCGATGGTGTGCACAACCCAGCTATTGCCAGAGACAGCTGTTTAGCAACAACAAACCCGAAAAGAGTGCATCAGTAGATTTCCACTAAACCTAAACTCAGGTCAAGGAGGGACTGTTTGTGGTTGGGTTGAAGCTTTGGAATGTCCACCAGCAGAGTTGCTGCAAGTCAAAATTTCATGCTGCCTTTCCACAAATGGAAAACCTTCAGAAATCAGGAGGGTCGTGATTGCAGAAACAGAATTTTTGAAGCACCTGGTGTTGAACTGTCTTTGCTTTTGCTGAAAGCAATTGATTTAATGATGCCTTAAGTTTCTGGAAAATCTTTGACTAGGCTGAGAGGAATGTACTCAAAGTCTCAAAACAGATGCTGGGCATTTTAGGTGAAGAATTGCACTCAGCTCACTTCTTTTCCAGTTGCCCCCCATATATTTAGGCATTCATCTTATATTTCCCCCAAATTCCAAAATATGTTCCTCTTCACATTCTAGCGGAGTTTTAAATGTGTGGGCTTTAACTAAAATAAGCAAAAGAAAGGGCTGGGGGTGGTGACTGGGCACTGCCCAGCTCACTGCAGTCAGGAGGAGAGTCCCAGTCTGCAGGTAGGGAGCCAGCTCTAAGCGGTGGGCACAGAAGTGAGCTCTCTAAAATGACAGTCCCCTTGGATGAAAACAGCCTGACGAAATAGGACTGGGGAGGTTCAGCATGGACTGGAAAACCTGCCTCAAGAGTTGGATCAGCATGTCAAAGCATGTCCACAAAGCACTTGTGGAAAGTAAATACCTACTGTGGGGCTGGCTGCACGTTCATTCAGAGGCAAATATACCTTTAAAATACAAGATACAACTTCTGAAAAATGTCAAGTCGAACAGATTCTGCTGTTACCAAGAGCAGAAAAGTATAAGCTTATTTTAGGGAAAGTGACACACCCACACTTAGAGGAAAAGAGCTGTAGTATGTCTTGGTCACTTATCTGAAAGGCAGCAAGCTACCCAGCCAGATGAAACCAGATATTTTAGCTAGTAGGCAATGTTCCTTTCCTTGCTGTAGAGCTTCCAAACCCACATTATGACAATAATTTTAAACTTTTTGCAAACTCAGAACCACTAAACTAGACTTTAGTTTCTTATATGGTTTACATAGAGTAGAGATGTTTCTGTAAGGTTATTTAACATGTTATTGTCCAGTTTAAAAATCTAAGTTAGCCGCCTCTTTAAATAGCTTTCCTTGCTGAATGGCTGAGGTGGCTCTTTGTGCTATGCAGTACAGAACTTCTGCTACAAGCTTCTCTTAAAAAGAATATCCAGAATTGTATTTTATCCTCTTCAATGACTGCTTTCTCTTCTTTAAGTGGAAAGCTAGGACACTAGCTGTGTGGGATCTGTTTTATTAAGCTTCTATGTCATATGTGAAATTTTATAAATTAATTTTTTTTTAACCATGTAATTAAGTTTTGAATAATTTCCAGGTTTCCCATGTGTGATTATTTGTTATTCTTGTAGGTCAGCAAAAACCTAGCCTATGGGATGCTCCCATCTGGTCTGTTGTCTCTTTCCTTGGAAGAGCTGAGAATTGATGTGAGGGCATCACAGCTCAGCTGCCTGTCAGGCCAAAGGCCGATGCCACTGTTGGATCTGTGTGAGGCAGTGAGGTTGAGCTGAGGGCGCGTTTTCCTCTATACCTGTGGCAGCAAAGGGGTACCGGGTTCAGCAGCACTGTCTGAGTCCGGGGCCTGGCTGATGAGATTGGACCCTCGCGTTCATGGAAACAAACAGAAGTCCTGTATCCTGACTATTGTATGAAGCTGATGTTAGGATACCTTACACATGAACTAATAATACTATTTAAAATTTGTGGGCAGAAAAAACATGTGTAGATTTAGGGTTTGAGATACAGTGCTAGGAATATTCTATTACCTCACTCTCTTACCTGTCTTTTTGGGCTTCCCCTCTGATTTGCAGATATGAATTGAGATTTAAGGCTCTTCTATTTCTAAGGATGGATTTTGTTTATTTTCCAGAATTGAAAGGGTTATAGACAACAATACTACGGTGAAAATGGTTCCCATCAAGATAGTTCATTCTGAGAGCAGCGCAGAGAAGGAGAGTCGGCAGAGCCTTGTCAGTACTATGGAGCCTCCTGCTTTACCCAGTGGTTTGGAAAAGGACCAGATTAAAACACTCAGCACTTCTGAGCAATCCTATTCACGATTCTGTGCTTACACCAGGCAAGGTGTAGAGCCAGAGCCAGAAGCCAGAACCAAACCAGTTGACCCTCAACCAGCTGAAGAACCTGGGAGCAACTTGAAGGACAGCAGTGCTGCCATGCAAGCATCCAGCTATGTAAAGGCCAAAGAAAAGACCTTTGAAGACTGGAAATCAGAAGAACTCGCCAGAGAGATTGTGGGAAGAGATAAATCTCTAGCAGACATACTAGATCCTAATGTGAAAATAAAAACAACAATGGATCTGATGGTTGGTATATTCCCTAAAGATGAACATCTCCTGGAAGAAGCTCAGCAGCGCAGGAAGCTTCTGCCAAAAGTTCCCTCTCCAAAAATTTCAGAAGAGAAGTGAGTATTACTTTCTCTAAGTTGGTATGTCCTTGTAAGCTTCTATCCCGTGTGTCAGTATTCTGTGGGGGCTGGAGGTGAGTCTTCCTTCTGTTGAGTGTCTTTTCTAAGACTTTTGTGATAGAATAGTAGTGAAGCATATACTACTAATGATTGCCATTAATGACAGAAAGAACAGTGTTGTACAATATGAAAAATTTCCAAGACATGGTTGAAAGCCAGTTTTTGACAACTTCAGAAATAATTAACTTTTGCCATTTCATAGTGATTACGTATTTTACCAAGATCATCCAGTCTAGTAACTGGATAGAGAAGGAACAATATTCTCGCCTTTTTTATGTGATGAAAATTTACGAGGACAGCTTGAAGTGGGCATGAGGCATTTCCTAGAAGTCTATGAGATCAAAGAAAGAAAATAATTGAATTCCATCCACGTTGATGTTCTGTGGTTTTTTGTTTTCTTGATACTAATTATCTGCTAAGTTGTATCCTTCTTGAGAAGTTTGTTTATGATTTCCTAATCAAAAAGTTAAATACGTATATTGTACTATCCCAGTCCAAGAGGATACCATCTATGACACTTGAGATTTTTTTGCACTACATTGTAAAATGTAACTATTTTGTTTCCAGAGATCTTTGATGCATTTCAATTCTTGTAATGGTGTATGATCTTCTGCATGATTTCAGTTTTAGCTTTTGCTGAGCATGTACTGAATTCCTACAGATTTTATTCACAGACAGTGTTTATTTATCCTATTTACATAGGTAATGGCTTTCTCTTGAACCCCCGCTTGCTTGGTGAAATGATGGCTCTAAAAGATTCTCCTTTCTTTTCATTGATTAGGGTGTCAAGGCAGTTAATGAAAGTTTTGACTTTTTCCCAGGAAAGAGGAGCAGAGTGCACCATCTGCCATCTCCCTGACAACCAATTCTACTTACTACAGCACATCTGCACCAAAGGCAGAGCTGCTGATTAAAATGAAGGACATGCAGGAGCAGCAGCAACAGCAGCAGAGTGAGGATGATTCTGAAGATGAACTGGATCATGACTTGTCAGAGAAGAAGGTAAAAGACATTTCTAAAAGTGTGGTGGGAGGCTCTGAGTTCTGTTTGTTACATTAATTGTGAATTTGTTTGACTAAACACCCCTCAATAAAAGGCCTTTCTAGATGTACAAGATCAGTTGGAAAAATCAGCCTCTTTTGGTTCTGGGGGATTTTTTTGTTTGTTTTTGGGGATGAGTTAAGTGTACACTGTGAATTTAGGAACTTCATATTAGGTGCTTCTTGCAACTTGTTGCATGTTTTTGGGAGGTTATTTTAAAATATCATTTTCCATTTGAGGTCCTTCTCTATTTCTCACTACGTACAAAGAAACAGCTGTGCTTATATACCCCACTGAAGCTGGTGGTGGTTTTAGTTGTTCCAAATTTTTGACATTTATGTCCGGAATTTGGGTTTGTCTTGAGAGAGAAGGAACATACACACACTTTCTTTTTTCTTCTTTATTTTCCTCCGCCTTTGTTTTCATGAACAGCAAACTATTTCTCCTGCCTCCCAAATTAATAATGATTTTGGGAGATAACTAATTAGCCTGGTGGACTCAGTGGAAGTTGCTTATCACAAGGGAGGGAAGCAGTCTTCTTATTCATCCCTATCCTTTGGTGTTTCATTTCTGATCAAAGGCCACCATAATTCCTTAGATACTACAGTGATGATCTGACATTTGTGTGGTTGGAGAAAGTGTTGTCCTACAGTAAAATCATTGCATTAGTCTCATTAGTAATTTGGCACAAAATATTTTAATCTTTGTTCCCAGTACGGATAAGCTGGAGGAAATGTTCTACTTGATCAAGTAAAGTGATGTAGCTTAACTCTGTTTACCTAAGCCAGTAATGCAGTGGTGTGCAAACCTTTTCTGTCCAAGTCAGCTCTCTGCTTAAAAATCAGCTGCCAGGGTGTACTTGATAATCCAGTCCCAAAGAAATGATTTTAATTATTAGGACTGTATTTAGTTGCTAAGAATGAGAGATTTTCACCTCTGGTTCAGAGCAGGCGTGGCTGGCGCTGCATTTGAGGGGGCTGTTGTATTTTCTGTTACCTCTGTGCTGTTTCAGCCTCCCTCTGGTGCCTCTACATTGCACGGTTTAATGTGCCGTGCACTGCCGGGGGCGCGGTGTGGCTGCAGCAGGAGACCTTCCCTCACCCTCTTGCTAGACAGCTGCTGAATCCAACAGCTGTACTACTTAGACAAATTAAGGATTTAACTTCATTTTAAATAATTTGGTTTTATCTGGTGCCACACATGATTGTCACATTCATGATTTTTGCTAGAATTAGTTTCGTTCTCATTAATTACAGAGTAGGAAGGAGGTAAAATTAAACCTTTCTTGTTTGCCCAACAAACTAAATACTAAAACTTTTATAAGCAAGAGTGCCATTTACTTTTGTTGATTTCTTAACAGGAAAATCATGTTTACCTTTTTCATACTTCTCTATGCATCCCCCAGCTTCAGTATATACCGCTAATCATATGAGATAGGAAGGTTTTCACAAAGAGCTTCTAGCAGAAGCCTCCCATCTTCTCCTCTAAGTGTACATGTTGTAGCACACACACCCTGCTGCTTGCTTCTCTCCCTGCTCTTCCACATGGGGTAGGATGGAGCACTCAGTTCAATGGGCTTTCATTATGGATCTTGTCAGAAAACATACAAAACTCTTTATAAGTGGGTCAAGGCATCTTTATTAAATGGGCAGAAGATACAGCTTGGCCCAGCTTTTCATATTTGGCAACAGTTTAACAAGGATTTGTTAGGGACCTGAACATTTTAATGGCACACTTTATGACTTCAGTAGTTTTAGAGGGGCCATACGCCCAGAACCTGTTTCTTGATTCCTGGAAACCGCTAGTTCTGTTATGAGATATCTTAATTGCAGTCCACTGTGGAATGATTGCTGTATTTGTCATTCTCTGCTCTGCAAACCAGAAATGTGTGGTGCTTTTTTTTTTTCTTTTGAAATAAGCATAGGAATTTCATATAGGGTTGTTAATTCTTCTATTTTTTATTTTGATATTTCAAGCCAATCCCTGTATTCCCAGCTAACAGGAATGGAATGTGTGTCTTATGTACTGAGTTTAATGTAGGTTTACCACAATTACAAAATATTGATCAGCTGTTGAAGATCCTATAAGAGTGTTTTTTGTAGTAAGCAAAATCCATGTGAGGCTGTGTAGGAAGTTTCCCCTTTGGCCTCAGGAAAATTTCTGCAGCTTCTGAAGAGTGTAAAAATAATTAATGTATACCAATTTTTATCTGGTTTGAGGCTTAAATTCCTTATGAATGGGGTGGTGAGCTGAAAGCAGAGTATTATTTGTGTAAGAGCATGCCAAGCAGTGAGCCACCTGAGCAGTGCTCTGCTGAGCCACCTTCTGTGTTGCTAGTCAGGTCAGCAAGAATGGCTTTATTGTTTTCTTGTGGACTGGTACAGAATTCACAGCTATAAATTATTCATCTGCCAGTCTCAAGATGCAGACTGCAGCTCTTCTGGCTCAGTAGATATTGAACATAATACAGGTTTTCTGCTGTTGAGCAAAAGCATGTAGTGAATTGACAGTTGCTGCATGCAGAGGCTGCTTCATCTGGGTAGGAAGCAATCAGTGATCGTAATCCAATTCTTAATAGATATGACAATCTTAGTATTTATGGCCTTCTCACCTGAAAAATTGTTGCTTTAGAGGTTAGCTTCAGCTGCTTGGGATGTTATTAAACAGGATGTTACTGGGAAAAGGGCTTCTTTCTTTTTTTGAAGAAAGAAACTGAGAGAGCTGATCTGGACAGGCAGACCAGATCAGTGAATGCTGAGCAGCCATGTGGCTTTTTTTTAATTAAAGAAAGTTGCAGCACAGCTGCAGAAGTGAAAAAACTCGAGATAATAACATCGAGCACCACAGTATCCTGCTGTGCTTCAAATGGTGAAACAGCAGCATAGTGCATGTCATCTGAGGGAAATGAGAGCGTAGCACTGTGACCTACATAATCCACATCAAACTGCATTTGCATCAAGAGAAGGGGGAAAAAAATCAAATCCTGCAGATTAATCAGTCAGTAAAGCAGGCATCTGTAGAACTGCTTACTACCTTAATCTTTTGGGCACCAAGGCTAACAGATAACCCAGATCCAGATTAACCTGGACTGAGTGCATTAAATCAAATAGGAAAAAAACCAGTATGGATAATCCATGGGTTGAATTTCTACTTTCAAAAAGACTGTTACATTTTCACGGTGTAGTTGCTTTCTGTTAAGATGGCAGACTTTGTTTTGCATTGGTTTTTGTTCCCAAAATAAATTGGCAATGACTGTTCAGTGGCCTCTGTGAGCAGCAGCTGCTATCAGTATGTTTCTTAGTAATCATGAAGGCTTGTAATCAGATTTGCATTTAGAAAGCAGAGTTCCTAAAGAATGTTATGAGTAATTGAAAAAAAAAAAGCTAGGGGTACTGTGAAGTAATGACTATTTTTAAGGATGTAATTTTCATTCAGAGTTTGCACTGAGGTGTATGTTTAGAGAATGATTTGGAAATTTTTCGTACCTGAAATTAGCTGAATACCAAATAGCCATCTACATTTAAATGAACAAGGCATTTTTAGGGTGTGATTCATCTCAGAGTTGACAACTGGCTGAACTAACTTACACCCCTTGTGCACCAGTGAAAGCTAATGGGCATGTAAGAAACAAGACCTCTTGCCCAAATGCAGGAAAGTAGCACAGAGGGACCACAGGTGATCAAAGGAGGTCTGGTTTCTGCTGGTTCTGCACCTGACATACTTTTCTAAGGCAGTGCATGTGCACCTCAGGCAGCGGGGAATACAGTACAGAAGCCCCCCAGACTTCAAGTGAGGTTATGTATTCACCTGGCCTGGGACAGTGATGCTTCTTTGGTCCTTTGGCACTTTGCACAGCTTTGCACAGAGCTGCTTTGTACAATACAGTAGATTTTATTCCCTGCTCTGTGCCGTAGGGATTATGACTACCCTACGGAAATGTTGTAAGGCACTGTTAATGCTAAGATTTTCTGAGAGTGGAAGGACTGCTATTGGAGAAATGCTAATACTATGCAGAAAGGAAAAGAAAGCTTGACAGTGCCCTAGTTTTAACTGCATCATGTGGAAAATACAGGATTGTTTTTCTGGTACAATCTTCCTAAGCATAGCTCTTCAGCAAGGTGTTATGGACCTGGTATTAAGAGACACAGGCATGTGCTATACTTTCTGCTATTCATAGCAGGCTTTGAAGGTGCTCAAAGAAGAAGCAGGAATGCTTGTTGGTAGGGTGAAAAGCCTTCATCTTTTTCCACAAAGGTAATTTGCTTTAACACAGGTCTCAAGCTGAGCATCATACAGCTACATCCTGAACCTTTGAATACAGAGGTATGGACCTTTGACACAGGCATGTATTTATTTGTAATGCACTCATTGTCAAAGCCTCATGGAAGTTTGAAATGTAGTAAAGTGCTAGCCGACATGACTTCCAGAAGTAGGGAAAAATGCAGTAGTACTAATAAATTCTTACCTCCTTTATTTTCCACAGCAAGAACTTATTGACAGCATTAGTAGGAAGCTGCAGGTCCTGAGAGAAGCACGGGAGACACTTCTGGAAGACATCCAAGCAAACAATATCCTGGGGGAGGAGGTAGAGGCCATTGTGAAAGAAGTCTGCAAACCAAATGAGTTTGACAAATTCAAGATGTTTATTGGCGACCTTGACAAAGTGGTGAACCTCCTGCTGTCCCTGTCTGGTCGTCTGGCCCGGGTGGAAAACGCCCTCAATAACCTGGATGACAACACCTCTCCGGAAGAACGGGTGAGAAGGGCCAACAATAATATCCCTGCATTTAGGGAAGCTTGGGGGGAGGGGGGGGTTTGCTTGGTTTTGTTTATCTAAATTGAAGCCCTCAACATGAGGGATAGTGAGTGGATAAATCTCATGAGGCCATCTTATTTAGATTTCTTAAAACTTTTCTCTTTGCCTTCTTTTCTTGGAATACTGAAACTACAAGTGGCTTGCTGAGAAAAAGTAGGTTTGGGGTGCAACATACTGGAAAACAGACTTCTTGGCAAAAGTTTAAAGAAAGAGGGAATCTACTGATAAGAGCATAAAAAGGAAGCAAACAAAATATTGTAACAATTCAAGGTGAAAAAAGGAGTGTTCATGCTGTAATGCAGAAAGCTTGCAGACTTCTTTTTACCCAATGAGGATCTTGATACAAATCTGTAAGGTTGTTACAAAGAAAATGCTTCTCATTTACTACAGCTTCCTTCCACAATGCCTCCTTAGGAGCAAGAGCAAGAAACAACAGAAGGGGAAACCTTTTAAAAAAAAAAAAAAAAAGGAGGGGGGAGAGAGGAGAAACAGGGGGAGGCATGGCAAAAAGAATTTTTCAGTAGAAAACATGTTTTACCCAAGCAGAATAGCCTGGTAGTGATGTGGAGGACTCCCAGCAGAAGTGAAAATTTCAGGAGCAGGAGCGTTCAAGGTGCTCTTAACCTGCTGGATCCCACCTCTGCTTGCAGCAATTTGTTTAACTTCGAATCCCATCAGCCTTACCTAGGAAGGAGATACATAGCAATACAGATATGCACCAAAGGAGAGATGCAGATATGTGTGAAACTTAGGCCAAAATAAATAGAGAGTGTGGAGGGCGTGTGTGTTTCAAGTGAGTTTAACTTCTACGCTTAAATGAATGTGAAGTAGGAGTTTTGGCTTGTAGCAGTGGACTGAAATGCCAACAGTCCAGCTAAGTGTTGTAACAGAATTTTTTCCACAGGCCATGGCTTCATGTTGTTTCTTCAGCATGTTGCATTGTTTCACACATAAGAACCAGTAAGTGCTGGGACTGATCTGAAGCTGTGCTTTTGCTGTTTGCCCCTAACATACTTGATTAATGGCTTTTCAGACCTCTCTCTGACTGAGGGGGAAGGGAAAGTATTTGACAGCTTATTAAAGGGCAGATCAAAGCCTCTGACACTTGGAGAAATTTAATCCCTCATTAGACTTTTTTCTAAGTGTGGTTGCAGTTGCCTAATGGGGAAGGAGCTACCAGATGATGTGTGCACATAGGAAACAGTTTGAGAGCTGTGATAAAAATAGCTTACTGGCGGGGTGTGGAGAAGGAAGATGGTGAGGAGGTGGTGTAGTAAGGACAGTCAGAAATTGTCTGTGTTCTCTGATGTCAAATTTATACTGACAGAACTCCAAATCCCTAACATATTTTAGTCCCCATTCATCTTCACGTGCACTGACACCAATCTTGCCATTGTAACATCAGGAGAGATCCATCAGGACTGAGACGAGCCCTGGAGAGGAAGACTTGGGACTGTTGGTGGCTGAAAAGCTCAACATGAGCCAGCAATGTGCACTTTCAGCCCAGAGAGCCAAACATGTCCTGGGCTGCATCAAAAGCAGCGTGGTCAGAAGATCAAGGGAGGAGATTCTGCCCCTCTGCTGCTGTGAGACCCCACCTGGAGCACTGCATCCAGCTCTGGGGCACAAAACATGAGAAAGATATGGACCTGTTGGAACGCTTCCAGAGCATGGCCACTCAGTTGATCAGAGACCTGAGCACCACAGGCAGAGAGTTGGGGCTGCTCAGCCTGGAGAAGAGAATACCAGAGAGGTCTTAAAGCAGCCTTGCCAGTAAATAAAGGAGGCTTAACAAGAGGGCTAGAGAAGGAGTTTTTACAATGGCATGTAGTGATAGGACAAGAGAGAAAGGGCTTCAGGTGAAGGAAGACAGGTCTACATAAGATGTTAGGAAGAAATTCTTTCCTGAGGGTGGTGAGGCACTGGAGCAGGTTGCCCAGAGAGTTACCTGCCCTCCTCCCTGGAAGTATTCAAGACTAGGTTGCGTGGGGCTTTGAGCAACCTGGTCTGGTAAGAGGGGGGTTGGAATCATATGATCTTTAAGGTGCCTTCCAATCCAAACCATTCTGCGATTCTATGAAATATATCTAGAAGTGTTGAATTTAGACTGATGCTTGTGGCTTTTTTGGTTGTCCTTTAGTATTTTGTAGGTCAAATGATATGTGGTAAACCACTAATGTACCATATAAACAAAACTGGGGATTTTACTTCCATTGTTGCGGAGTATATTCCCAGTGACCACTGATTATACTTTCCAAGCTGACGTTGTCTGATAAACATTGCTCTGATAGCTTTCCACTTTCTAGGAACCAGCAACAGCTTACCAGACTTTCTAAATAAAAGCAGTCAAATAATGACTGCTGAGTTAATATTTTGACTGTCAGATGCTCTGCTATCGGTCTTTTATACCAGGGAACAGTATCAGGTATTTCAAGTTCAGCTTCTGAAAGGGGCTTCATCTGAAGAGCTACCAGCCCCCTTCCTCTTACACAGCAAGGCCAGTGTCTTCTCATTGCTCACGCTTTGTGTCCATGTCCTCTTGCATTCATCAAATTCTGGCTAGTTACTGCTGCTCAGCATACACACACCTGCAAGGCTGCCTATGTCAATACGCCGGCGTGCTGGCTGGGCCAGGAGAGCTGCAGCTTGTCCAGAGGTGCCCAGCACGAGAGGAGGACACTCTGTGGCACCTTTAGTGCCTCGCTAGCAGCTTCCTTGCCCGTGCAGTGGAAGGCGCGGAGCCACGCGCGCCCGGGGCTTATGGATTGCCCAAGTGTAGCCAGAGATAAAAGAGTGAGGCGGCTTCTTCAGCCAGTATTCCAAAGGTTTATTGTAGAATCTCCCTCCAAGGGGTCCGGACACCGAGAAGGAAGGAACTTCCGCCCAGGATGCACTTAAAAGGGGTACCAAGAAGGAGGTGGGGATGGCATAGCAATGACCTATAGGAAGAAGGGAAGGGCGGGACAGATCTGGTTACCTTTCCTTAGGAGATACAAGGGGTGTCTGTCCACTGTCAATCAGACAGATCGAGCCTACATCAGGTCACAGGAATTCAATGGAAGAAGCCATTCTCAGAGAAGGGCATTTAACCTTTGGAGCCAGCCCACCAACCCTCTTTATCTGGGCTCTGTGGCCCCCTGGGCATTACTGTGGCTGGTTCAGTCACCACAACATCTGCCCTGGGAGCAGTCTAGCCATGCTCCTGAGTTTGGGGCTGTCTGCCCTGGTGAATTCAGGAGAATTGTTCCATCTCTTTGCAGCAGATAATTCTGCTTGCAACTTGCAGTGGGATTTTTTTTTTTCCCTGACAGAAGCTCAAAGGAAGATTAAACTGCTTTTTTTAATAGTGTATGTTTTTTGTGACTTGTCTTCCATAGCGATCTTGAATCCTGAGTTAATCTAGGCTGTGTATTTTAAGTACATTGAGAGCACAAATCTGAAGACATTTCACTCTTGAGCTTTGGTCTGTCTGTAGACTGTAGAAAGAGTCAGCACAGGATGCATGGGCAACTCTGACAGGTAGGTTTATTAAAGCTCACTGGTCTGTAGCCGCATTTGTCTCATACTTCCGTCTTGAAGACTCTGTTTTATGCCCTACAAAAACACTTCTCTGTAAATCCTTCAGGCTTATTAAACAGCATGTGTGATTTAACAGAAGGTGCAAATTAAAAAGATGGACATGTTTATTAGAACAGACTGAGGTTTGTTTGAAGACAGCTTCTCAAAGAAAATTCACCTCTGAAGCAAAGCTAGAAGTTATGGATTGGTACCTCTTAGGGGCACTTTTTAATTAAGTTCAGACATCTGTACAGAATTCTTGATGTCAGAGTAAGCCAACCATACTCTGTCGCTGGAAAAAGGCAATCACTTGTAGGCAGACATCTGAAATAGGTTGGATTGATGATGCTCCTCTTTCTCTCCACGTACTGCCAAAGGCGTGTAGCCGGGTGATTCAGGTGGGACTGTTGGCTGTGTAGGCAGGTGATGCTGGGAGAGAGGGATATAGCTGTTGTCCTCTGCTGCCCTCTTCCTTTGTGTGTTCCTCCATTCGACCTCCCTTTTTCCTATTTTGTCTCTTGTGAAGGCACAAAGCAGAAAGTTTAAAGCCCTTTTTGGAGAATAATGCCTTTTTGGTTTTGCTTCCCTTTTGCCCTTCTGTTGTCTTGCCTCAGCTTTCACTCTTGCTCCTGTCTGAAGACCACAGAACTTCACATGTCATTGGGAAGGCTTGTGGATGCAGCAGAATTGCTAAATACACAGTGTCAGGAGCTGTATGAGAACAAATTGCTCCATTAATTGGTCTCTTTCTGGGTTCTCTAACCACAGCTGTGCCAGTGCTGTGTATGGAAGATGTAAGACATTGCTGAGTCTTAATTTGAAGAACTGTTCTTCAAAGGCAGCAGTATTGTATACCGCCATTTAGAACTATTAAATAGTAAAGGAGTCTTTGAAGTAATGCTTTTGAGGCCAATAGAAAGTAATGGTGCATCTTTCATTGATTCACTATGTTTTTTATCGGTTTGTTACTGCATTTTATTAGTCTAAATTTTAAGGAGCATTCTTTTTCCACCTTTCTAAATATTCGGGAAGATCTCTGTAGATAAAACAGACTTGAGATTTAAACAGTGAAGCTGTTGTCTCAACCTAATGAACCCAGTGAATTTTTAACTGTTTTTCTTTTCTCCTAAGCGGACATTGGTAGATAAGCAAAAGCTGCTGACCCAGCAACATGAGGATGCAAAGGAGCTGAAGGAAAACCTGGATCGTCGAGAGCGCATTGTGTTCGACATTTTGGCGAACTACTTGAGCGAGGAGAACTTAGCAGACTATGAGCACTTTGTGAAAATGAAGTCGGCCCTCATCATTGAGCAGCGAGAGCTTGAGGACAAGATCAAGCTGGGGGAGGAGCAGCTGAAGTGTTTGACCGACAGCCTCCAACCCGAGCGGCTCAAATAAGGGCACCGGGTCCAACCAGCGATGGGAAAAATGGGAAAGAAGGAAGGGATAGGGGAGTTCCCAAGTATACAAATGAGTATCTTGGCTTGCTTGAGTGTCTGGTAGAGAAACAAGTGCACAAGAGAAAAATAGCTCTCACAACAGCAATAATGCTCTCTTTCATTTTTTTTGGAATGATGTATTTAATTTTTTAGAACACATTTTTATTGCTGGACTCTACAGCTGTTCCTCATGGCTTAACTTCCGGAAAGCTCCACAGAAGAGGAGAGACTCTTAACCTTTCTGCTCAGTGTGTTCAAAGTTTGTGGCAGTTGTGCATGCAAACAATGGTTTTTAGAATAGGTTGTATACTTCCTTTATGTTCAGATGCTGCACAGTCTGCTGGGAGACCCTACAGCAATTCATGAATGCACACACATTTAGAAGCTCTAAATTTAGTGGGTTTTTATGTTTTTTTAAAGACACATTAAATAGGGGAAGCATGCATCTTATAGCTAATATATTCAGATTGCTGAAATGCAGTGTCACTCTGATCCTGTGGCATCAGACACTTTTTTGTAATATTGTATATAGGATGGCACTTCCTCCTTGCAGAAAACAACTTTAAAATCAGTCTCAGTTAAATGCTTCTTAACCAGCTTGCAAATCACCTAATGCCTACCTTGCTGAAGATTTTTTTAAAATTATTTTGCAAGACATATTTGTACACCTTCTTAATGCAATGCAAGTGATTTTCTTTACCATGTTGTACTTGATTTAAGAAACAGGCTGGAAGTACTGTGCTGATTTTATTCAAAACATTTTTCATCTAAATTATTTAGAAGGCTTGTTTGCTTTTTTGTGCTTTCTTATGCATATTTTTATTCATCTTGTCCCAAACCCACTACACTTCATGGAAATAAATGTAGGTTAAGGATACGGCTTCTGTGTTTCTTCTGGTTGCTCATTGTGATGGTTTTATATAGACAATTAAGTTATACTGAAGTTGACCTACATAATGCTCTTTGTTCCTCTTTCTCAGACTACCAAATGCAATATAAACAATTCTGCCATGTAAATACTGTGCATTACTTGGAGCAACTCTGCGTTGTAACTGTGAACATAAGTCGGGCTGTTTGCTTGTTTTTTTCCATTGAACAGTGATAAAGGAGAGGATGTTAGTTCACAGTATCAGATCACAGCTTGTGTTCTCCCAATACTGCCATTGACTTAGATAATTTCCAGCAGCTCTCGAAAGAGGTGCTGACTCATGTTGTCAGCACAGTGGTGGGTTATGCTGACTTATTTAGATACCTACAGTGAAATTCTGTAGTGTCTAAGCATCAAGTTCTATGTTAAAATAAAGTTTTGCAGGCAAAGAAAGTCTTGGAAGACTTTGTGTATATGCCATTTCCATTGCAGTAAGGAAAACATTTATCTCTCCTCAGACAAATAGGTTCCCCAACTAGAAGCCATTTTCAAGGCTGATGTGAATGCCAGTCTGTAGCTAAGCAGGTTGAAAATACAAATAGTCAGTTGTTGAAAAGAGAGCAAAGAATTCTTCCCACTGCTCCTGCAGTATGGCAGCATTCACAAGAGTTTTTCCTGTCCTTCTTACCTGAATCCTCCCTTTTGTTGGGAGAGAACTGGGAAGGCGCTGATCAGTGAATTCCTTGTGAGTTGGGGAACTGGGGAGCAAAAATCCTCTGGAACCAGTTCCTTTACAGACAGGTGCAAACATTAAAAGGACTGTCACCCTTGCACACACCCTTATTGTGCACTACTTTGTATACCTGGACCAAATTTTAATTTAAATGATGTTGGTGTGCATCAGTTGAGGTCAAATGGAGCTACCATTTTACAAGACCTACAGCTGACCTTAGTTTCTCCCTCCTAGTTCAGAAATGCAGTCTTCTGGCATCTCACAGTTACTTGCTGCTATGTTCCTAGGACAAGTGGTCCCTTTGTCCTTAAACCTATCCCTTAACCATAACAAACCCAAAACTAAACATAAATAAATTATGCTTGTCTTTTAGCTTGGAAAAAAGTGTGCATTGTTTTATCTGTGGCATTTTAAAAATTTTACATATTGTGGTTACTCTGAAATGTGTATGTGAAATGTGAATAATAATATAATTACAATGTGTTTGTATACAGTACTTTGATTTAGATCTCTGATAAAAGGTAGCAATATTGTGAAAGCTATATCTATTATCCTTTTCACTGAACAGTTGCATAGACACTATTATCTCCTTTCCTTTTTCAAAACTGTTGAAAATCACTCACCCTGGAAACGTGAAGATGGTGGCCTCCCAATGTTATATGTAAATCTGTAAATAGCTGTACTGTTGCTTTTTGAAAAAAATCTGGTGCTAATGTTTTGCCTTTGGCATCCTGGGGATGGCTGTTCCTTCATCCTTTGTCGTTCTCAATTCTAGATCTCTTTGTATAGTGAAAGATTTCCACAATGCTTCTCCAACTGTTTGGATCCTGCAGCCCAGAGTGAAAATGTACAGTTTTCCTGCCTGACACTTAACACGTACCTACTGACAATTGGTATTGCTTGACTTTGAGAAAATAAACTGTATATTTCAATGTAGAATTAGTTTTTGTGCGCAGTGTTAATGTCAAAAGCTACTGCTTTGCTGCTTTGCAGTGTTGGCCATCTCGTGGTGCCCATCAATAGTGCTCTGAGCTTTTCAAGGCCAGGCCAGTTATCTTGTGGTCTGAAGTAGTTTGTCGTCTTTGCACAGCTTATTTAATGTGTTGAGCAATCGAGCATTCTCAAGTTCCCAGTGTGTGGGAAATGTGTTTGTGTCTATTTAGTATTTTAAGAGTGTGAATATGAGGTGGCAAAAAGGTAACATGTGTTACGAGGTCGATAAAATAAATGGGTCTCTCACCGCTTACAGAGTATGTACCAGGGGAGCAGTTTAGGCTTTCCTGCTTGGGCAATTCCACTGTTTCAGCTTCAGCCCACGTTTAGAATGGATACTTCATACAGAAATACCTAAAGTCAGTGGTGCGCAAGATCTTTTGCAAGAACAGATCACTTGTGAACTCTCCTACTCTAACAGACTTTCACAGAAACTTTCATTTAATGAGGGTTCTCAGATCTGCTGTTTTGATAATGTTTCTATGAATAAAACTGTTCTATTTGAAGTAGGTTAACTTACTACATTCCAGAGGAAAATTTGAATTGAAATAAATTGGGTGCAGTTCAGTAGCAGTAATTCTCACTCAGGCTACAGTAGCACACCTACAAGCAGAGCAAGTATTGCTTTAGGATGGGCTACATTAAACACCTTTTTCTTGCTTGTAACCATATGGGCCAGTGGGCTGTTGCATATCTTAGGCTGAGATTTATTTTAGTCACAGCAGTTGAGTCTTTCCTGAGCACAAGGATAGTAAGACGCAAGGGGTTTTTTCCTATGTTAAAAGTCCTCACAATGACTTCATTTTTCCATGCTTTGATATCTGTCCTGGAGGCAGTGCCCTAAGCTTTGCAGGGCGAGATGGCTTTGTGACTTGGATGTGCCTTGCACTATTGCCAAACACGACAGTGTTAGCAGAGCCTGTGTTCTCCCTTCCTCTTAATTCTCCTCCGTGCAACAAACTGCCCCCTGCTAAAGTTAACAAGAAATGTATCCACAAACTGTCATTGCCTGCTGCTGCTTCTGACTGCCTCACGCTGGCTGCTGCCAGGGGTGGGATACCAAGAATATCTGCGGTGATTTCTGGCACCTCTTCTGAGGTGGAGCAGAGGGAGGAATTCTGTGCATCTCCTCCTCTCTAGCTGTCATTTATTAACCTACAACAGTGCCACTAGAGAACAACCAGATTGCCAATGCATTTCATCTTTTATTGGAATACTTTAATTTGCTGCTCATGATTGTCTTAACACAGGAGAGATTTTAATTAAAGCAAATAGATTTGTGACTGTGAAGCTGAAGATGTACAGGGTGGTGGAAGATACAGAAAAATAATCATACTTTCAGTAACATAGAATCTCCAGCAAAATGGCATCTAAAAAGCCTGCATGCTACATGTCCCAGGTGAGAACTGTCAAGAATTTTAGGTCTTTGTTCCTATATTTTAATGGAATTAGTGAAAGAAAGGGTTTTCTTAAGTGCATACCAAGCTGCAACTGTGTTAACTAAACTATTCATTCTGAGCAACTTCTGTAAGATGAGCCAGTATTGGCTCAAAGGAAGCTGTGGTCTGACACATGTTACCAAGAGTTGTTGATTTGCTGCTGTTCCTTGTGACAGCAGCATTTGCTCTGCTCCTTATGGAGAACATGTTCTGGAAATGGGGTAATAGATGTCTGCTTACAAGAGTTTCACCAAAACATTGTTTTGGTAGAGCTGTGAAGTCTAAAAGCCTGAGAGGAATTTACAAAATCTTCATGACGAGGATTATTTCAAGCATTTAGTTTCAACATCTGTTTCATTTCCCAGCTGTCTGCTCTTCATAGTGTTTGTTACTGATAAATTACACTTGTGTCTTTTCTAAAAGCCTCAGAGAAGTATAAATACAATGAGCAGTCGCAGGCTAAGTAATAAGCAATGGAAGGAAGATAAGATTGTTTATCTCAGTATCTAAATATGAAAGGCATGAGTCCTGTGAATACTATTCATAGCCACTCCCAGGAGTTGCAGCTTCAGCAGCTTTCTCACGCAGGTATGGTTCCTCCAGAGATAAAATGGGAAAACAAGCCATGATGATCGAAAGTGGCCAACACTGACTGGAAAGGGGTGGAGCAGTCATTCTCTTATTAATGGGGTGATACATATCACAAGGACATGAAAACCAAGAAAACCTGGAAGGATCAGTGCCCTGAAGGAAGAAAAACTAAACCAGTGATAAAGTGTTTTGGGACTGTGAATTTCCTGGTTTTCCGTACGTGGCACAGCAGAAATGTTCTGTCTCTGTGTGCTAGGGCAGGCTTTTTAGTTACTATAATGTAAAAATCCCTTAAAGCATCTTTGAAAATTAAAGTTACGAGGAATAACTTGGAATTTCAGAATCTCAGATCTCACTATGTAAGACCATCATGTTTTGTGCATTCAGTGATACTCCCTTCTTGGCTCAGGAGACACTGGAACAGCTCTATGGCACTAGGGAGCCTTGAGGAAGTTACCCTTTGAGGAAGATGTCATCCTTTCTCTGTGGTCATCCTAAATTCACTAAACAGCCCAGCTAGCTGTACATGCTGAGGTGCTGAAGTCACACAAGCTGGGAGATGAGGGTGTTTACAGCACAGCACACATTTACAGAATGAGTGACCTGGCTTGTTCTCTGGAGATTTGCTTCCCTAATTGCCACCTCTTCGGAGCTCAATTTAATACCAGGCTTTGGGTTGAGGACAGAGCAATACTCCATTCCTGTTTTAAGTTGGATCATTGTGTTCTGCCAGGAAAGCAGGATTTAGACAGCAAGAAGCTGAAGATCTAAATACTCAGCGTTGCCATCAATAGGGAGTGGAGAATCTTGGATTTCTGTTCCCAGGACTTTCATACATAGTTTGAGGTAGGCCATCAGTGAATTCAAAAACAGAAATACTCCATGGAGAAGCGTGACCAGAATGTGCCCCAGTGCCCTACCAGATCACAGAGTGGCCTGGGTTGGAAGGGACCTTAAAAATTATCTAGTCCCTGCCATAGGTAGGGACACCTTCCGCTAGACCAGGTTGCTCAAGTGCTCATCCAACCTGTTCTCAAACATTTCCAGGGATGGGGCATCCACAGCTTCTCTGGGCACCCTGTTCCAGTGCCTCACAACCCTCACAGTGGAGAATTTGTTTTTAATACCTAATCTAAACCCAGCTTCTTTCAGTTTAAAGCCTTGTCCTGTCACTGCATGCCTTTGTAAGAATTCCCTCATCAGCTCTCTTGTAGGCCCTGTCAGGGTACTAAAAGGTGATAGAAGGACTCCCTGGAGCCTTCTCCAGGGTGAACAGCCCCAGCTCTGTCTGTCAGCATAGGAGAGTGGTTCCAGCTTTCTGATCATCATCCAGGCTGTCCTCTGGACCTGCTTTAAGAGGTCCACATCTCTCTTGTGCTGGGGACCCCAGAGCTGGATGCAGCGCTCCAGGCACAATCACCTCCCTGGCCATGCTGCCTTTGATGCAGCTCAGGGATATATTTGGCTTTCTGTACTACAAGCCTACTCTTCTGGCTCATGTCCAGCTTTTTGTCCCTCCAGATGCAGGATACAACATCAGCCTAAGTGCCAAAGACTGTTGAGGATACAACTGCAGATCCACTTCTGTCCTGTTTTTTTTCTAGTCTGAGGTGCCTGGGTTCAGACACTGAAACCAGAGTCCAACTCTTCAGCAGGTACGGGGGGCTAGATCTGGACTGCAGTTTAGGTGTACAGCTAGTGGCCTAAATAAGGAGCCTAACTGCCCTTGATTCTCTCCATAGCCGAGCTAAGGTTGCTGAAAGAGCTTGCTTCAACCCAAATATCTTTCCCTTCCTCACCTCCTTCTCCTCTTGGCAGACAAAGCTAATTTAGGCATTGAAATCAGAAGTGGGATTAATCCGTGCATTGGGTCCATAACTCAGCACTAAATTCTAAAAGCTGAGGTGTTGTGTGCAGCATTAATTGTAGCTCAGTTTGTCAAATGCCTGCATATGCTGAATCTTTTTGATTTTAATACAGAAGATATGTCTCTGGAATTTCAGATCTAGGGATTCTTACAAGGCTCTGTTCTCCAAATCTTCTGTTTATTTGTATACAGTTAGAGTTCAAGAATTAAAAAAAACAAACACTTTTCTTCCTGTTTTTATGCAATAGGGAAGAAAAAATCCTAGGTGAGTAAACTTCATTGTCACGCTGGTTTTGCAAAGGTGGAGTTACTTAGACCAGCATTTTTCACAATGGGCAGTTCCACCAAACCAATAAGAGATGATTACAACAGAAGCCCAGTGATAATGGTCACTGTTTGCAACATGTATGGCAAACAATGAAGAGGAAAGTTGCACAGAGAAAAATTGGTAGTCTGGGTGTGTTCAAATTGTCATTTCATATGGTGACATGCAAAGCCTTAATCAAGGAGCAAATGATGGCGATCACTTGGACAGGGAAATGACATGTAGACCAGACTCTCAAAACCTGTGTGGGATCACAGCGAATGAACAGTTCACATGAGCTCTATGCCCTATGAAAAAGGCTGAAACACAACAACACAGGAAAAGTAGTAACTTGTGATGCAATATTGGTGAAAACTTCATAAACTTTCTAAAATAGTGTCTAATCCCACAATCTATATCCAATGCAAAGGACAGGAAAATGAGAGAAGAGACTCACATAAATTATTAGAGAGTAGAGAGAGTATGTCATAACATCACAAAGAGCACTTACTGATCAAAACTGGGATTTAAAAGTTGTGTGTGTGCTATTGAGCATCACATACAACGTGAGACTCGTTTGAGCTGAGAAAACCCTGTCAGAAACCAGCGAGTACAAGACAGATTCATGAAAATAGAAATTACGTGCAAATGTTCAAGGGCATCAGGAGTGCAGTACTGTTGTCATGAATGACGGGGAAAGTGCAATGTTAAGGGTGGCCATAAAGTCTGGAAGTCAGGAAACTGGGAGTAAAAATTTTATGATCACTATAAATCCACCTTTTGTGTTTGCTGTTCTTACATTACACAGTCACGTACCGAGGTGTGACTACTTCAGTAAATATTTAGATTGCTTACAGTTTTATAACAGTAGTCTTTAAAGAGCAGCAGTAATTATAACATGGCTTTTGGAGCTGACAGGTCAGGAAAACAGGTGGGAGTTTGCAAGCCCTTGGCTTGCAAATGGGGCTTGAGGACTCCAGGCAGCATGGCTCAGACAATTTTTTTCTTCTGTTACAGACCCTCTTCATGCACATATAGGAACTGCCACAAACTCTTCTCCTTTTACTGGTTCAATTAGTTACTCAGTTTGCTTTTGCTTTTTTTTGCTGTGTTCGGGGTTTCCTGCCAGTGCTCCTGTGCTGACCAATTTAGCTGTCCATTAAAGCATTCCCCTCTTCATCAGAACCTTCCAGGTGGTTGGCCCCACATTTTGAAACTGTCCCAAGCCCCAGCATGTGCTGGAGCATCAATGACCTTTCATCTCTGCCTTGTAACTTGTAAGCTGGCTATGGAGGGCTTTGAGGGAAAGCAGGAGCAGTGTGACATTTCTTTCCCCCACTGCCCAAGTAAATGACAGCCCAGCACAAGGATAAAAAGTAGAGCTGTCCTACCTTTGCATTGGAGATGCTGGAATAAAATGCTTCTGAAAAGCAGCTTCCCTTCACATATTTAAGGAATTTGCCCTGTCTGGAGCTCTTTACAGAACTGCGTCCTTCTGCTCTCCACTGGCATCCAGCTTGTGGCTGTTTGGGTTTTCATAAGAAATCATTTTTGCTTTCTGCAGTATCCTATTTTACTTGTGTTCTGGGTCACCAGAATATTTCTATCTACTTCCTACTGCATTAATCTCAATAGGGTGCTGGTCAGATGAAAGATCATAGTCATTGTTTAGCTATTACAGCAGCCAGGAATTGGGGCAAAGGTACAGAAACCCTTTTAGGCTGTCAGTAAAGATCCTAAAGATCTCCTACCTCAGATCATGGCCATGATCAGCTAATGAGCAACTAGTTATTCACATGGTTCTCCTAAACTAGTACTTTAATACTGCCCCATCATTTGTGCAGGGTGTTGCTTTGTAAGGCTGTTAAACCCCCATGCTGTTACCAGCTAAAGGTTTCTATTGATCTCTTACTTTCATTCCCTTTAATGAAAATTCATTAGTATTTGATTTCCTTGTCACTTCTAACAGCTGATAAGAACAAGCTGCTAAAGCAGCTCCAGTGAAGTGACAAAAGCCTGGTGTTGTAGCACTGCAGCTCTCTCAGAAACACCGCCAAGGCGGAGTGAAACCCCATTGTGACATGTTGATAACATTCTCCCATCAGGTGGTCTTTTCAACTGACTCTAAAATGTCAAATCTGAGGGAAATGTCTTTGTTAAGCTTTGAATGACCTACTTTTGGGTATCTGGGAATAACCAGGAGCCTACCCAAACCACAAGAGTTCATCTAATTTTAGCAGCCCTTCATTTCATGCATGCCAGCTTTTGTGTTCTGCATCTCCAGGAAAAACACATCAATTTCTTGCTGAGCCAAAGACAAATTTTGCTGGTTTTAAATCAGCCCCTTGTTGACTCACAATCACAGTGAAATAATTTCTCTTAAAAATTTTAAGCCTGTAATAGTAATCTAAATTTTGCTTCAAAAACGACCATTCGAAAGGATCTATGGTTGCTGGTCTCTGAAGAAAACATCTAAGCAACCCATGCTGGAGATAGTTTGGGCAGCTGTGTTTTGTGTGTTCCCAGTTCCCCCTGGTTTTTAATTGACCTTCGTAAAAGGGTCAGATTCTTTGTAGGAAGTTTCTGTGAGTCTTCTAGCTCAGTTATAAGGGAATCTAGGGAAAGTTAAGGACAAAATTAAAGGGATGTTAGTGTGTCAGCAGGGGCTCTGAGGACACTACTAGTGGTGTAGATGCTGGACAAAAGGTCTCTGACATATTTTGGATAGAAGAAGCACTGAAAAGCATGTGACCATTGCTAGGGATATCAGTGCTGCGCAAGATTGAAAGGAAGCAAGTTTAGACATGAGTGAAGTACAGTCTCCCTAGCTTGTAATACCTGAATTGGACATTGAACAGTGTTTCTCTAGCTGGGAGGGATAACGTATAATCCCTCTCATGTAGTGTCAGAGTTCACTGTAATTTTAGGCTAAAACATGTGTTTAAATCCCACCCGCGCTGGACAAGTGGAACTAACACAGAGCATAGTAGGGACTGAGCATTGTGGATGTTTATTTGGAACTTCACAAAACAGAAGAGAAATCGAGGCCACACAAAATACAATGACACAATCACAATAAACCTATTAGCAAGTTCTCTGGAGCCAGAAAACTTCCCAGCCAGTGGGATTAACCATAAAAACAAGCAGCACCTGCTGGCGGCTATAAACAGGGTTGGTGTAGTTTGGGATTGAGCTGAGTATCTGATAATGTGTAGCGCTTCCCTGTGGAGTCCCTTGAGGCTGGCAGTGGGTTTCCTCTTCAGAGGCAAACCTTGGGCAGCCTGGCTGCTGCAGGCTCCCAGCGTTAACCAGACTTGGCAGGATGGGCAGTGAAAACCACTCTAAAAGCCAAAGTCAAGCTGTCAAACGACTGAGCCCCCTGCCATGCTATGGCAAGAGCAGCTGTACCTCAGGGCTGTGTTCAGGGGCACAGGAAGGAGCCTCCAGTGGCTCCTTCAGCTCTGGGCACCTCCACCTGCAGAGAAACACAAAGCCATCCCACGTGGAGGCCTCCCAAGCCCCTCCCCTGAAGGCTTTCTTCCCCCTTCCCAAGGCATGTGCAGTGAAGTGCAGGGGGTTTTAACCCTTTCAAAAGTCCATCTGGTTTTTGGGTGTTTGTTACTGCAACAGCTGTGAAGTTTATCTCTGGAGAGTCCAGTGGGCTCTTTATGGGATTTGTCTCAACAGTGAGGTACCAGTTGTGGTGAGGTTTTTGTGCACTCTCTGAAAACACATCCTCATCTTTTAAGTGTCGTTGCTTTCCAGTGTCATTTAATGTACTGTTGACAGAGTATTTCTGATCTGTGTTTGAGGAGGCCTGGCCAAAACAGGCAGAAGGTCAGGTGCTGCTGGGCTGTGAAGCATTTAATGATGAGAGACTTGTTGAGTTTGGTAGAGGTGTTTGTCTCACCTCTGAATTTCCCAAGTTTTAAAGAACAACTTAGTTTGGCCATAGAGGTAAACAGTTAGGAAAGGTGTTTATGGAAATACTTTTCTTAGACTCAAGAGGTGGTTTTAGAGTCCCACGCTTAGGTTCAGTGTTGGATTTGGAGAGTTGTTGGTCTGATGATCTGCTGAGGACAAGCAGGGAGTGACCAAGAGTGAGGATGCAATAACTCTACTCCCCAGTTCACAGACCACAGACTGGCAAGCTGCTGCAGGGAGGCTACTGGGCTGCCTGGAAGAAGTAACCTTTGTCTCAGAAACAAAAAGTGAGAAAGTACTTGTACCTGAGCCTCCGAGCTGTTTACGGGCTCCCTCAGCTGCCAACGCGGTACCCCTCGCTGAGCAGTGTATCTTGCACAGCATCTTGATTTCAGACTGGTTTTTCAATGTGTAGCAAATAAAAGGAAAAATAAATTGAAACAAATATTTCCTGTTCTGTGGTATTTAACAATGAAATTGTAAACCACAGAAGGGACTGGGCTTGATCTAAAGGTCTTTGAAGTCAGCAGAACTATTTCCACTGATTTCAATGTGCTTTGGGTCCAGGCCATGGAGGAAGAAAGCAAATGTTTTCTGCCTCAAAAAGTATTAACCATTGGCATTCAAGGAACAATAAAGTCTTACGTTTAAAATGTGTTCCTTTAAACAAAGTAGTCAGAAACTTAGTTAATTTCTACTTCCTAGGAATTTGTCACTATTACACTAAAAAGGAATATGTTTATAGGACTCGTACACTGAGAAGAAAAAACACTTAATACTGTCATTTGCTTCCTATCTTCTTCCATTCCATTTTGTTTATATTGTATTTCTCACTAATGTAATGATGCTTATGCTGCTGGTTGTTATCACAGATTGAGCACTGTAGATTCCCAGTGGAATTAAACCTCACTATACTGATGGTGGCTGAGGAATATATTGAACTCCTTATTTTTCAGTACAGTTTAATCTCTTAAACATCACAGTGGGTTTGGTTTTGTTGTCGTGTTGGTTTTTGTTTGCTTTTTTTTTTTTGTGACTGAGAAGAAATAGATCAGAGATAGAGAATTTGGTGAGCAAAAAATTGCTGGGAGTGGTGTAGGGGATGCCCCTCCTGTCACAGGATGAGACAAATAGAGGTGTGCAGCAGCTTCATGTGTAAAATCAGCAATGGTTTGGCCTGCAAATTTTGTCCCACACAGTTATTAAATGCAAGAAAAGGAATCTATCTGCCAGCTGCCTACTGCCCAAGGATGCTGTCCCTGTGAATCAGCAGCCCCGTCAGGAAGGCCATCCTGGAGTCTGGCAGACGACAGCAGCCCGCCGGGGTGGGTCTGTGTGTGTTGGGCTTCTTGTCACACAACAACACAGCCTGAGCAGCTGAGTTTGCCTGGGCACCAGACCAACTCCATCCCACTGTGAGCAGCCAGAGAGGAGATCCCAGGCTGGTGAGCTGCAGAAGACAGGACTCTGTTGTCATGGCCAGGCTGCGTTACTTGCACAATGAACTGGTGAACCAGCATCGGCTGGAAGATACAGCAGGAGAGGATTAAAGGTGATGCAGAAAACAGGAGGATATGAATTAATGACATTTTTCAGCCTTCTTTAGTGATGGCAGTGACCAGCCATTGTGCATGTTACAATGAGAAGAATTTTTCAATGAGAAGGATTTTTCAATGAGACCTCGTCATTTCAGGGTATTTCTATGAAATAAACTTATTTGTCTTTTAACACCAGGCTTTGAAATGTCACAGAACCACAGAATATTCTGAGTTGGAAGGGACCCACAAAGATCATCGAGTCCAACTCCTGAGCAAATGGCCCATACAGAGATCGAACACACAGTGCTGGTGGTGTTAGCACTGTTTGGTAACCAGCTGAGCCAGTGCATCATTTGGAGTTTATGAGGGTTTAGAATAGGGTTCAAAGAGAAGAAGCCAGAATGGAGTTAAGAACATTCTTCCAATTTGTAAGAGCCATTGTTTACATTCATGGGAAGACCATGAAGCAAGGCAAACATAACATAATTTTTTTAAATGTGTGTGTTTTTTTAAGCATCTGATATAGCAAGCATAGTACTGTTTGTACTAAAGTGTGGGTGCTGCCAACCAGAGTCCATCAAGACAACAGTTCAGCTTGAATTTATCTTTTAGAAAAACTCCTCCTGCTCCCCTATATTTCTTCCCACTGCAGAGCTGCACTAATTTAAGTTGCATAAATAGAGGAAGAAAAATCTAACAAAGAAAGGATTATGAAATCACTTTGTTCTCTTTCAGATGAGAATTCTGTGTCCTTCAGACTGTCAGACTGGGGCATCATGGTGGTCTCAAGCTGAAAAATCACGTAATCAAAAAGTAGATTTTCTGAAAGGGTATCTTACAGAAAACTGCATTTTCCATGGGAGTTATCTATATGCTTTGGTAAGTGTTTTAAAGCAATTAGAATAACTGGCACATGGGAAAGCTTTCATATTTTTATAATATGTTAATGATTAACTGACTTCCTACATCTTTGTTGACTTAGTGGGAGAGTGACAAGGAACTGTGAGGTACCTATTTGGTAGCGTAACAAGTTGGACAATTTGCACGGGCATTTTTTTCCACCTCTCTTTTGGAACTTGCTTCATCCAGCTGACACTGCTTCAAAGCCTTAGGCAACTCTCAGACTCAGAGAAGTAAGTCCCCTCTTTTTTTTTAATATTACTTATTTTATGAAGTGCTGATGGAGAACAGATGGGGAGAGATTTAAGTATTTATTTGTTTTCTATAAAGAATGCTTTCCCAACTGGGAATTGAAAAATTAAGTTTTCAAGCATTAAATCATAGAGATATTGCTAAGAAGAGACTTTTGTAATTACTATACTGTTGGGTTTTTTTGAACTCCCTTTCTGCTGCAAGACTTACATTAAACAAAGGATTTGGTCAGTAAACGATGTTCAGTGTAGTCCAATAAAGCTGCATCTAGGCTATAAAACTTTACAAAAGCAGGATTTGAATGTTAATTTAAAAATTCATGTGATGCCTGGCATCATCTAAAGCAAAAACATTTGCTTAAAACATGAAATAAGTGGAAATAAGTGAATTTCTGCTTATGTGGGCTGGAAAAAAAAAATTATGCTTATTTTATATAAGAAGAGTTTATCATGAGCTTTCTCTTTAAGCTGGTTACAAGCTGCAGTAGAATTCCTAGTCTTTTGGCAGGCAAGTGGGTTCAGGCAGGGAGACTCAGACATCGTTCTTCTATTGGAACATTTTTTAGCGTATTTTATTTTAGCTGTGCTATCATTTACTAGGAAGCAAGTATAGGCTCCTATACTTCTGGAAAGCTCTCCTTGCACCCACTTCCCCCCACCTATGAAGGAAATCTCTCCAGCAGGTTGCTGTGTGCAGGTATGCTGTGTGCAGGTTCTGTGCTCTCCTGCTGTGCTTTTAGCAGGCGCTTCCTTACGTGCCCTTGGCTCAGGGAGTGCTCCTTCCTCCGGACCGGGTGCCTGTGCCGCACTTCCAGGTTGATATTCAAGGTACTTCAGGAGTTCCTTTCTTCTCCTGCAGCTCCAGGAAGCATTAGTTCCTGTTCTTTTGGCTGGAAGGTGTCTCCTCTTGGGTGACATCTTCCCATGCCTCAAGTGTGTGTTCAGTGCCCTCATCTTCCCAGCTGTGTGTGAGTTCTCTGGGACCTGGATGTGGTTGCCTTATTTACACTACTGAACTCTTAGTGCTCTTTTCTCTGCGCCAGGCACCCAGAGTAGGCAAGTTTTTGGGCTCCCTCTGCTTTCTGAAGCTTCCTGAAAGAATCCCATCTCAACACAGCCAGGTTATCTGCCTTAGTTTTGCAGGGGCTGTCATTCCGGGAATGTCTCTAAACTGTTCCACTTGGGTTCTGAATGGGTCTCCCTTCAAGGCAGAGGCAAAACAGTCTGTAGAAACTCTGATAATATGGGGTCATCTGGGTCCTGGGTCAATCCCACTGCCTACCAGCCTGCAATGTTTCCTTATGTAACAAGAGCTCAGGATGGGCTCAGCCACAGAAAAGTAAATTAGGGTGTGAAAAAACAGTGAGGATATATAGATATTATCAGTTTCATTCCATCCTATTATAAAAGCATATCAAAACATCTTCCTGAAATAAGCAAAGGACTTTTACACAGCTAATATTCAATGTGTTCTTACTCGATGGAAGAGAAATGAAGATTGCTTTGATTTGCTTGTTTTGAAACACAGTGAATAAATGGAAGCAGCAGAGTTCATAGTATTGGATATTGATATTTGGAGGGACAGGGAACATAAGGCATGTTAAATCTGGACATACCCTACAAAGACTTTTAAGACTCTAGGCCCCACTAGTTTGTCTTTTCTAATTGAAAATAAGTATGTCAGTGACAGCTAAAACCTAAACATGAGATATCAGAGTTCAAGACTTCATGAGTGTCAGGGAGATGTATTCAGGGAATGGGTCATAAATGCAGCTAATTTTATTTCTAGGAAAATAGGAACAAAAGAACTGCCACTGTTTGAAATGTCTGTTGAAGAAGGTAGGAATAGACTGATTTATCAGCCAGTGGTGGCAACTCTTTTGGCCTGGACCACAGCAAGTAGATGGCCTTAGACAAAAAGCTGTCCTTCAGCCAGAGCTGTGCTGAAACAGTGATGCCACAAGGATAAAAAACATTTCTGATGTTCTCTTCTACACACATCCAAACTCAAGGATCCTAAGCACAGACTTTGAATATCATGTCAAGGATCATGCAACTTGTGTAAGACTTCCACAAACTTCCATGACAAGACCCAGCTCCATCTCACATTTCCCTGCAGTTTCAGTGTATGAGATCTTATGTTCCAGGTGTTGATGACTGGCCCATCCAGCTCTGCCTGGTGCCTCAGGTCCCAGAGGGGTAAGAGATACTGCAGAGGGGATGCTGCTGCTGGGGAATGTATTACCCAGCATACACCAACATTTAAAGGACCTCTGCTAAATGGCAAACTCCCTTCAGCACCTCTGAAAGCTGCAGCCCTCTTGCTCTCAACCCATCATATGAAATGATGAATTTAAAGACAAGCCTTGCAGGTGATTGTGTGGTTGGGGACACTCTCTTCTGCCACCCTACAGTGTGGACGTCTGTCTCTGGCACAGGCCCTCATCCCCTCAGGAGGGAGCCTGAGACTCACTAACCTGAAAGGCCAGATTATATTTAAATGTAAAGATTAAGAGAGTTTGGTAGCTTTTTTCTCTCCTGCATTTGCCTGCAGGGCTTTTTAAGTCTTTTTTTTCAGGAACCTAAAGCAGGTTGAGTTTTAGAAGGCAGACCTGAAAGCCAACGGATGGATATAGACTACTGAATGTAATTAAAACAGCTTTCTGGAAGACACAATATTAATTCCAGAAGTGAGATGCATTTGGTGTAAATGAGGTTTCTCCACCCTGAGAATTGATATCATAGCTCCAGCCTTTTTTACTAATAATTACTTCTAGTAATTGTTACTAATAATTACTGGAAGCAAAAGAAGTCCTGACAAAATTTCAAGATTCCATTTCTGTTTTTTCCTGCTGCTGAGAATATCAGAAGGTAGGACTGCGACCACAAAGAACTGATCTATTCAACTGCACCATTTCATTTTAGTCTTTTTAAATGTAAGCCTGATACACAGATGACCCAACCCCCCCTCTATGAAACCACTTGGCAATTGTGAGAGCAGCTTGCTTTTATTTTTTTCTCCTAGAAGCAAACTTGCAGCTGTAGGAAAGTCAACATGGCTCTCAGGCATCCTCTCCTGAAGGAGCTTGAAGCTAAGAATGGGAAAGTCATGTCTCATTCTGTCCCTGAAGTCCATATGCAATGGCTCAATATACTTTTCATAAAGAAAAAGAGCTACTCACAGTGCAATTCTTAATTTAAGTAAAATCAGCAATACATACAAAAGGATCCTTCATCTTTCTATTTGTGGATTAATACACTGGTATGTATCATCTTTTACTAGCAGCTTCTGTCTTCTCTGTCCAAATTTGCATTGAATGCTAGAAAATTTACGTTTAATGAACACAGGCTGAGAAAGCTGGGGCTGTTCAGCACAGAGAAGAGAAAGTTGTGTGGAGACCTCATAGCAGCCTCCCAGAATCTGAACGGGGCCTAAGGGAAAGCTGCAGAGGACTCTTCATCAGGAGCTGTGATAGAACAAGGGGGGACGGCTTCCTCTGAAAGACAGCAGGCTTAGAATTGACATTAGGAAGAAATTCTTTACTGTGAGGGTGGTGAGGCACTGGAACAGGTTTCCCAGAGAAGATGCAGACGCCCCATCCCTCGAAGCATTCAGGGCCAGGAGCTCTGAGCAACCTGGTCTGGTGAGAGGTGCCACTGCCCATGGCTGGGGGATTGGAACAAGGTATCTTTAAAATTCCTTCCAGCCCAAACCATCCTATGATTCTGTGATTCTGTGATTCTGTCTTGCTTTTACTTTAGTAGGGTATTTAGTTAAAAACACATCTGTGAAGGAAAGCCCTTCCAAATGAAGGAAATTAAAGATTTATTAAGAGAGAAAATGGATGCCAGGTGAGAAGCCTGTAGAAGCAGCTCTCTGGTTTTTAGCTAGTGTTTCTAGACTTTCCAAAGGCCATCCCCAGAAGCTGCTGAGGTGCTTGTTGGATTGAACTGAGTAGATTTTAAATGAAAATGTGGATTAAATCATGGGATGCTGAAAGATGGCACTGAAGCCACCTCTCAAAACCACTTCTCACATCTTTGGGTGAAAAGAGTTTACAGTCATGCTTTTCATCCACTGACAGAGACACCACACAGACAGCTTGTTCCTGCTGGCCACATTGCCTTTGTAGGCTGACTCCATCCCATGAAGTAGATGGTCTGCCAAGCTGGAATGCTGAAATCTGCAGCTCTCAGTGAGCTCCTGAATCAAGAACTGCATGCCAGTGGCACCACCTAATTACTCAGAAGATCTCCTGTAGCTGACTGAATATGAGTTCATTTGCCTTAGGACATTTCATCTAGTGATTGTGTTACATCATTGTATTATTCAGACCATATAGGCAACATTACTACACTAATTAAATTAATTCAAAATATTTATGTGATTACTAAAGCATGAAACTGGCCAATGCTGTCTCTGTTAGCACAGCCTGCTATATGATCTGGGCTTTGAACTGTATTGTATCCAATATAGCTTAACCATGCAGGGAATGAGCTTTCATATTTTTCTCCCAGAAGGCTGAAAAGGGCATTTGTACAGGCACCAGAAGTTTTAATTTAATAAAAAAAAATATTTTGGGGGTTTCTTTTGTTTTGGTTCGGTTTTTTTCTGTGGATGCCAAGTTGGTGACAGATCAAATTCTTCCTTTCCAAAAGGGATGCCTCTGTCCTTGAAATCTACAGGACCGGCACTGCTGGTGTTTGAGCCAAGTTCAGCACCTGCATCACCCGTCTCCTGTGGATGGAGACTTGTGCAGGGTCACCCCCAAGGTCCAGCTGAGGCTAAAGCTGACAAAGCCCTGACCCAGGCGCTGCTGTAAACCCCAGCCAGCTATGACCTAACTTCCCTTCCTCCTTTTCTTCCTCCCTCCCTCCTTTCTTCCCTCTTGAGGTGTTTCAGCAGGGAAGTCGCTGGAATGGCTGAAATCCTGGAGGACGACGCCCTCTGCAGCTCGCTCCCTGGTTTATTTGGCATGTGCAAGAGAAATGTCTTGTTTTGGGTTTTTTTGGAAATACTTGCCAATGTGGTTCTGAAAAATCAATGTATCATTCTATACTTGGGGGAAAAGGAGTTTCCCTGATCCTCTTTGCCTAAAGGCTTCCTTTAAAATCAAAGCTTCTGGCAAGTGATACATACCTGTTGTCTTTTCATTATGTCAGCAAAATGTATTGTGTTTATTAATATTCATAGTGATAGAGACTGGAATCAGGAACTAGAACTTTTTAAAAAATTTTGACACGTTTTCACATGTCAAGAAAAATCCTGCACCTATTTTACCTTGATATTTTGTTCCTTATTTTCATGCTGAATCTCAGTACTAGGAAGTCGTTAAGTATAGGCTTCTGTTTGATTTTCCAAAACAGACAAATATGAGAACGGTAATTTAATTTCATCACCGATTCCAAAAGTACTTCTTTCGAACCTTGGTTTTTCTCTAAGTCAGTGATACCAGGCTAGATCAAATAAGCTCCAGCAGGCAGGGTGTGGAGAAATGAGCCAAAATGAATCATTTCCTACATAAGCAATTTTTTGTGTGTCTAGACACCTGATAACTCACCTAAAGCCTGTCTTTGTTAGCTGGTTATTCTCCAACGTTCTCAGAACTTTTGTGTAAGTCTTAACTTCTTTCATCCTGTGTGTTTGCTTGTTCTGCGTTTTTTTGAGAATCTTGAAAAAGATCTTTCCCTAATTTTTAATTTTATAATTCAGTTCTGGACATGATTCTAAGTATCTCAGCACATGCAGGTTTGACAGTGGGCTCAGAATCACATTTAATCTCTTTTAATTCTGTGAGCAGACAGCTGGGTACATTCAATCAATGAAGTTATATGCTGATAATATACGCTGAAAAGCTCTTGATGATAAGGATTCACCTGCTGACACATCTTTTATGACCTTGATATCAGCAAGTTGTTTAAATGAATGTTTATGACGTACACAAGAAGTGTTACAGACATACAGGCTCCGCACACAATGGTGTCTTCACATGGTTCAGGTCTGGCTTCTGTGTGCTCGCCGATTCCAACAGAAGCCAAAGGGAGTCAGCACGGGACTCGCTGCTCACGCTCTTTCCTGTCCAGCACCTTCCCATCACTGGACAGGAACAGAAACGATGCTATTTTGATGTGGAACCGGGACAGAAAGAAGGGCTCTATGCTGGTAAAAACAGTTAATTAGAAAGGGGGGTTTATAATCACTTTGTAAATAACACAGCAAATCGAGAAGTGTTTATAAATTGGTTTCAGTTTAAGTAGATAAAAATACAAGAGACTTTTCCGGAGCAATTTTTCCATGCTGGAGAGGATTAAATGTACAAGTGCAATAATGGAGATTAATATATCCCACAAGAAATCAGTCCTATTGCAGATATGTAGATGAATTAGGAGGCCAAAATGATAAAATTGCAGATGTTGCTGTGTTTGTCTGGCATCAAAAATCACTCTGTCCCATCCTCTCATGGCTGGCATCACCTTCAGGACTGAAGTATGTAGTGGGCACACGTATGAGAAGATGGACACTGTCTGCTTAAGGCCATATTGTTATGAAGATATTTATTTTTTAAGATTTCCACACGTGGATTTTTGCAACTAGATTGTATTTCCAACTGAACCTGTTTATCTTAAGATCACTAAACAGAAAAATTGTTGCTTTAGTCTTTGTGTTTAATGTTTAGTACACAAAACATGGTGGCAGACATATCTTATTAGCGTCAATGTGGTACAGTATTTCTCCAGTCTTGAATGAAATAGGAGCAGTAGAAAAAGTATTTTAGGAAACTTATAAAATATACAGATCCCTAGAACCTGTCAGATTTACATAACAAATTTGAGGCCACATTTTCACTGATCACAGATCATTCCTATAAGTATTCAAAAAATTGTACAAAAGACATGGGAAATTAAGTGTTGATTTTTTTCTCTTTTTTCTTTCTGTCTTTTTTTTTCTTTTTTTTTCTTTTTTTTCTTTTTTTTCAATACAATAAAACACTAATTTGCACTCAGAATGTACAGTCAGCAAACAAATCTTAAATCTAAATGACTAAAATATTTTCCAGCACAGTTTCAGGATGATTCAAACTGGGGAAGCTGGGCAGTTTATAAACAAGTGGGATTTGCAAAGGTAAAGCACTAAAAAAAACTTCGGTAAAGTTTGAAGGTGGCAAAGCAATGACAGCATATCCAGGCTTCAGCCCCCACACAGTGTTACATTTCTGATTAATTCAAATGTTTCTGCTAATGCATTCATGGCTAATTAATCTGAAAATGGTCAAAGTTCAGTGGCTGTTGTTAGACTTTGTGCTCTGGATTTGCTCATGCCTCTGAACTATGGTATTTTCTGTCTGACACTGGTCCCAGCAGCTCTCAGTAAAGGCAGCACAAAAACTGAAGTCTGGGCTCCAGCATCAAAGCCACAGCTGCCGGGAGAAAGGAGCACAGATTCTGCTTTGTAGGATCTCTTGCAACAGTCAGGAACTTCAGGATTTTCTCAGATTTTGCTCCTGCTAGCCAGTAACTCTAGGGCTCCCAATTATGTGTAATGTGTATAAGGAACATAATGGTTAATTAACAAAGAAGACAATAACTTGGAAAAAAACATGAATTTCCCTTTTGTTAATGTAAAAAGGAGATCTTTAGGGGAGCTAGTCAGAGCCCCTCTCTCCTCTGTATGATACCATGACATACATAGAATTAAAACCTGCATGTTATTTGTCCATGGATATTAAATTTCAAAAGTTCATTAAAGCTGGGGAAAGATGACTGCCATCCTCCCTCTGCACATACATTCTCTTTTTCACTGACAGGTTCACCCATTCATCCAAATAATAATTGCCTTTGTCATTTTATTTTTTGTTTCTTTGCAGTGCCTCTCTCTCTTTGCATGGCAACTTTGTCTGTGACAGAGCAGGAGACCTCCAAAGGATGAACTCCCTGGTCAGCACCTCACACCTCCAGCTTGCTGCCTTTGCTCTGGGCACGGTAGGCTGGATCCTGTGCACCGTTTCAATGGGAATTGTGGAATGGAGAGTGTGGCATGTGGACAACACCACCATCATCTCTTCTGGCATTGCCTGGGTGGGGATTTGGAAAGTCTGCTTCATCAGTTACCTTCACGTCTCACCTGGCTATAGAGAACAGTTTTGCCATAAGTTCAGTGGCTATGACTCCTTCATCCCCCATGAAATTTATGCTGCTCAGGGTCTCCTGTTGATCGCCATGTTCATGGGCTTGCTAGGACTGGCTGCTACAATATTTGCTCTGAGAAATGTGTACATGGGAATCACTCACAAAACTCTCATTGCCCCTTTCTTCCTGGTGGGCGGCTTCTTCTTCATATTTGCTGGTCTGTGTGTCCTGATTCCCGTGAGCTGGAATTTCTATTCTGTAACTCACAACCAGAGCATAGCTTTTCCTCCTTCTTACTACATGCCCTCCAGTCCAGTGGCGCAGGAAGCTGGTGCTGCCATTCCTGTTGGGATTGTGGCTGTCATCCTCCTACTGCTGAGTGGGATGTTTTCTCTCTCATACAGATTTCCTGTGACTGCAAACACTATCACAAAATCCTGACAGGAAATATTCCCCCGTGCTATTTCAGAACAAGAGCATAGTCAAGAGATAGCAGCATGAGTGGTTGTAAAGTTAAGGAACTGCAGAATTTAATTTTATTCTACAGCAGCCAAGCTATTTTCTTATATGAACCAGCTGAGTCACCACCTTAGTACTCACATATTACCAGAGGTTTGTCTTTGAGATAACTGCTGTTGAGCAGCAACTGTGATTAAATGTTGCCAGTTGTCCTCTTTTGTATATAAAACATTATTAATTTTTTTTTTTTGGTGTAAAATATTTACCATGCTCAAAGAGCTGACTTTGAATGAACTGTCCTGTAAGAAAGATGTGAAGTAATATGTATTAAATGTGAATTTCTTTCCTCGTTGGTACTAAGCTCTTTTGTCTTTTATTTAGTTACATGTGTAGCAAAGTATGTTTCATGACAAGTCAAGACTTTTAAAACCAATAATATGAGTGTCATTATGGTTGTGTCAAATGACTCTTCCCTGAATTGTCTTACAAATGTCTTGCCAGTTTCTCCTCTTCCTCTAGGGCACATAGAGAGCCATTCCTTTATTGCTTCTGTTTTTCTTTCAAGCTATTTGCATTTTATGTTGCAACATGTTTGCCTGTGGGGAAGGTGCGCTCTTTAGTTTCTAACTTAGGCAGAGCCAAAAAGTCTGCAAGTGTTTGCTTCTTCATCTGACACTTCACTGAATCCAAATGTATTGCAAAAGACGGAAATAACTTGTACAAGTTATTACAAAGCTGATGTCAAAATCGGTGCTCTCAGTAACCAGGAATACTCAGAGCAACTTTCAGTGTATGATTCATCTGATGTAGAAATCTATATCCCAACCGGTCACTTCAGGTTCTGTTTATAATTAATGTACAGGCAAAGACTGCCTTTTTCCAAGATGCCTACAATGGCTGGGAGGTGACATGCTCCCTAAAAACCTGTTTCTCTTAACCCACTGTAATGGCCATAGTAACCACAGTTGCTAACTGTGGCACATATAACCAAACTTCACCTAAGAAAAAAAGAAAGAGAAATGTCCCAAATACTACAATAAGGACAATTAAAAAAAAAAACGTTTAGAGATTGGGAGTAATGAGCCAACAGTGTTGACAAACAGATGATCTCTTGAATGAGGTCCTCAAAAAGTGATTACATTTTAAAAGAAATGCCACAGGAATCTAAGTAATTTAGTTTTACTCTTTTAATTGTCTTCCATTTTTTAAAATACTCATGGATTCAGAGAAAGAAGAAAAGAAATTTTTTTTTAAATGTAATAATTTTTGGACATTGCTAGACAAGGGAAAATGTCAACAAACCAGGTTATCTTGCTGGTGGCTGTTACTATCCCAGCTTGATCTAGCAGTCCAATTTTTCCTATACAATTATATATATATATTATACAATTTTTCCTATATCCTTGGGCTTGACTTTGCTATACTGTCTGACAATACAGAAACTCCACAGCACCTTCGTTTCCTCTCCAGTCTCTTCTGAAACAACAGTTTATCTCATAGTTGGTAATTTTTTCATTGCTGCAAGAATCTATCTTTTGACTGTTTATGATGCTGTAAAGTACTTTTAAGTGGTGTTTCAATGAAGGCAGTTTAATAGCTTGTTTCTTATATATTGTTTCCAGTTTGGTTTCTGATGCACGTTCTTTACAATATTGGTAAGTTTCAGTTTTAAAGGCACAAATCAATAGCACTATCAGTAGTACTGTCATCTCTTCCCTCAGGGCCTACAATAATAAGTTGTGCCTATATAGATACTTTTAGTTGTCTGTAAAATCAGGCAGCTGAAATGGTTTTGGTTTAAAAGTCAAAAATGCAAAATTATTTTGGAAAGCTATTATTGACCTAGACTGCTTTAGAGACCTACTCAATAGCCTGGCTCCACACTCATTTGTAGCAGCACAGCTGAGGACAGGCAGGAAGCTGTAATGCAGGCAGGAGTGAGTGGCCAGGGCTGTGAGGTAGAGAGATAAGGGGCAAAAACCTCCTAAGCAAATTTCACCAGTGAACAGATCATACTGCAAAGCTCTGTCTCCAGCTTCAGTGCAAACTGGGACCTGCTCCCTCCCCAGTGACAGCACCGCTTGCCTTGTGGGCTCCACCCTGTCTAGGAATGTCTCCACACTGGCCTCAGTCTACGCATAAACCAGTCTCGCTTTATTTTTTCTGCATTGACAATAAACAAGTACCTTGTGATTCACTCACATGTCTGAATTCACTGCTGGAGAAATAATCTGAATACCAAGACTCTCTTTGAGTTCTGCTGGGTATCTTGGCACAATGATAAGGCCCCCATCTTTGACCTCCACAACATACTCCTTGGCATTAATCCAGCACAGGATGCATTTTCTTAATCTTATTTACATGTACCACTACCTCACCTGTCCGTTCACGGCCGCAGACCAAAATATATATGAATATACTTTCGATATTCCTCTAGGATGGATGGTCAAATAGAGAATGGAGCTGAACAGTGCCTAACAGAAAAAGAGTCCTGCGGCACAAAGCCTGCTGAGATTTTCCCCCCAGATGAACATGCAATTCAGGACAACTGTCATTTGTGTTCAGGTGAAGGAAGCAGGATGAACTGGAGACATTGTAGTGCAGACTAAGTCATCAAATTAGTCAGGTAAACAGAATTTTTATTTGAGTCAGCAGTTTTATGTGAAGACAATCTCAATTGCGCATTTAGCTGATTAAAAACAATGCTAGGCTCAGAAAGAAATGTCTTTGTTGTCACATGGCTTATGGTACATTACAGTGATGAGGAGGGTGTTTTCAGGGTTATTTTTAGACCTTCGACCATTTTCCCCTTAGAATGGAAAAACTGAAGTGTTGCAGCCAATTTCCTCCTCTTTGGGCCATTAAGTACTTTAGGACAAAGAGGTTTTGCTTTAAAAAATGTCAGTCTGGCTGGCATAGTGTTAATTGCAAATTGTTTTCTTAAAATAGGAAACCCATGTACATTAAATTAAGGGTTCCCAGAAGAGACATGTTCTCTGTGAAAAATATACCTTTTTCAAAACTGAACTGGGATTCCTTTCATTCTTGCCAGCATCTGTATTGTCCAATGCAGTATCGGCTCATAAAAACATATTTTTCAACTGACCTATTTCCCTTTCCACTGCTCAGATAATTTACTGTTTCCCCTGCTTGAGAGGGTTCAATAATTAGCCGGGTGCTTTGGAGTGTGCTGGCTCTTAATTACTGTGTCAAAACCAGCTGCATGCCAAACAAGAAAATGTAAGTGAATCTCATCTCAGAATTATAAACCAAATAAATACTGGCTCAAAATTGGGAATGGAGTACAGCATGCACAGTTAATATCCAGTTCACAGAATGTCACATCTCTGTCTTCCTCTCGGGTTATATGCAGGAAAGACCAAGTATGAGGTTAATTCCCAGGATGCTATTTTGAAGAAGCACATACATTCTGACTGTCCAAGGTTACTTCATGTACAGGTTGATTTTCAGCAGCTGAATACGTGGCCCCATTATAATATAAATAGGGGAAGCTAAAAAAATGATCTTGGTTTGAATTAACATTATCAAAATATTTCCAGATACCCGAGATCAGCTGATGAGAAAAGTTTGTACCTGCCCACCCAGCTTACCCCCACGGTCTAAGGAACGACACTGCAAGATAGCATGTGAGAAACTGAGAATGAGAGCCATTCATGGTACCCACAACTATGTAGGTGCATTTCAGCTGCCAGCTGACTGAAATTCAAGTAGGGGGGAATCCTTTGAACAACAGAAGTGCTTAAAAAAACGTGAAGACTACAGAACCAGAAATGAAGCATTCACTGGCTGGGGAGGAGACGTGAAATATTGGTGTTATTGCTGAACAGTTTGAAGGTATGGGAATAAGACTAGTCAATATGGAGATGTTTCGTCTATCTCTGAAAGAGCTACATAATACCCAGTAGCTATCCCTGGCCAAAAAAAAAGGACTAGATCTTGGGGGAATTTGAAATCACTTAAAGCCAGATCCCCAGTGATTTATCCACAGAATGTTGTGGCCATCCACTTACTTGACTTTCAGAAGTCCTACCAAAAAGCTTCTTTGGTCTGCATGCAACTTTCACAATAATTGATTTCAGTGGACCTCACATCTGAGCTTTAGTATTCCAAATATGTGTAAGATCTGACATATAATTTTTCCTTATGACAGTTACCATTTGTAAAATAAAGATAGTAGCAACTCGCTAAAAGGTATGATAATGAATACATTAAAGTATGATGATTAATATGGTGGAAGCCATAGAAAGCATTACAATAGATCTGCTGAACCACTGGGTCTTGTTCGTACTCTGAAGCCAGACTCAGGGATGCAGAGGTCCCCTGGGTGTGTGACGCTGCCTTGCTGTTACCAACAGAGCAGAGACAGAAGAGGAATGGTGTGATGTAAGGCAAAGGGGCAAAAACTGGGACAGCAAGGGAAAAGAAGGAAGAAAGAGAGGGAATGAAAGGGAAAAAGAGGCAGATTGTAGGATGCCATAAAAAACTAAAAAATATTAATGCTGATTGACATCATGACAATAAATATTTGACTAACAAGTGATTTTGTCAAATGTGGAAAAAAAAGACAAACAACAAAGGAGGAATCATGTTTCAAAGAAAAGCCAAAATGAACCAAAATAAAAATCAGATGAAAAAGGAGGTAGATGATACAGAAGGCAGCACTTCTGCAAAACATCAGAGAGGGGCCCACCATGCCTACATCTAACCACAGCAGCTTTGGCAGAGTCCTCCTTGGGGGCAATGACTCAGATGGGAACTACATCCTTTGCAGCACTGTGGACATCAGGGACTCCACCGACGGAGTGCCAGCAGCAACCATGTGTGCCGAACCCCACTCTGCTGCCCAGGCCAGGAAGTAAAATAATTTGCTGTACTTCCCTCCACCCCATGTATCCCTCCTGGGCTTGCCTACGGCATGGCTGTGGCAGTTGTCAGGGGTGTCTGGACCATGCCCTCTTTGGTACCACCCTCAGCTGGTCAGCATGAGGTAAGCTGGGCTGGATGCTGGGTGTCACCTGCCATGCAGCACCGAGCATGGCTTACCAGGGACACCTCCGTCATCTCCTCCAGCACTGCTCAGGTGGGAACTTGGAAACTTGAGTGATCACTGCAGAGTCTTTTCAACAAAGACTGCAGTGACTTTTCAACAAAGGTCTATCTTAGAGTCGGGCTCAGTGAAGACTGAAACCCTGATTGTTCAGAAGATTTCAATAGCTGCCACAATTTTGGGAGCACTAGGAATGACCTACAAGCTTTCTTCTAAGAAATAGTTATAAGGGCTATGCTCAAAATCCACATATCAGCTTTTTCCTAGCTGGAGGGATGTGGAAAATTATCACTGGCCGATGTGTGTTAATCCCTGAGAGCTACAGTTTCTGCTCTGCAGTGTAAGCCGCAGTGTCTCATTTCCCCCTCTGCCCACGCCGGCCTGGCGCGCAGGAAGCCACTGCTGCCGCTCCTACCGGCATCCCTTGTCCTGCCGCTCGCAGTGGGACCTTTCTCTTTAACATAAACATGCCATTGTGCTGCGTGCCAAGGCTCCTTCTGATAAAACAGGCCTCAGATGCCTGCGAGAAATGTGAGGCAGGGCTACAGCATAAACATAGCAAACCAGTGACTTCATCTGCCCAAGGAGCTCTCTGGGTTCAGCTGTGACTCTTCAGTGACATTCATCTATTGCTGTCAGTTCATTTAAGGGAATGGAAATACACTATGTGACAAATTATTTTCACCCAATGAATTATTTTTTATTAGCTAACTTTGAATCACTGCTGTGTTTCATACAGGTACCTGAGTTCACTTCAGTGTTGCTGACGAGTGTTATTTCTAAAGTGACCTTCTGCATAGGTTGGACTTTTGTTTTTCAGAGATATCTAAATTCAGTGTTAATTTCATTGAATTTTGCCTGCTGCAATACAACGCTGCATCAGTGATTCCTTTACCAAAAGGCACCTAAATGACGCCTTTTAAATAACATTCTTTTAGAACTAAACAGCACTATTTAGCACAGAGATCATGGCCTACATTACACATGATATTAGTTAGCCCTGGTTAAATATAGATTTAAATATTTTAACCTATGCTAGGAATAAAATGAGACTGTACTCACTATACTTTTTAATGTAAGGGTTTCAAACTAACTGGTATGATATCCCTCTGGCAGGAAGGCACTGAGCACATGCCAGTTCATCCTATCTTTCCGTGAGCACACACCATGAAAGCATACCCCATGAGCCTATCAATGGGATTAGTCGCAAGAGCCTATCTTCTGCTATTTCTCAGAAATGTTTGTATCCACCAGGACATCTCTTTATAAATAGCTTCATTTCCAGTGATAACCCAGGAATTCTGAGACTTATATTTTGCAGCTGTAAATAGTAAACATTGCTTGGTGTGCTAATAGTCCAGAATTCCCAAATGATCCTGGTGATGTTCAAAGCCAGTACTGACATTCAGCAAAGTTGGTGGCATCTTCAGTGCTTCCAGGGCCCTTCTAGCTGCCACACTCAGTCCAGGCCTCGGAACCTGCTGTCACGTGCTGCTCTTTCTTTTGAAATGCTGGTTGTCAATCCACTTGAAGGATGAATTAACACTACCCATACTCTATGCCAGGAGGAGTTTGGTCCACAAATTTCACAAGCTTTGATGTGAACATTTAAGCAGCAGTCTCATAAAGATTATTACTAATGGTCAGAAAAAGTTGCTTCCGAAAAAATGCATTTCTTGCTTTTCAGAGGCCCAGAAGTGCTTCAGAAAATCCGTTCTGTAGGTGAAACTTCGTATTTGTGGCACAAATACAAAGTACTCTGCAGCAGACATAAGCAAAACTAACCTGAGTTTGAAAAGACAGTTCAGGCTTTTAGCCTGAAAAGTGAGTCTTACAGGAATCTGATTATGGAAGTCAGAGGGAATTTACGAAAGTACTCAGCATCTTGCAGGATTGCTTTATAATTTTAGTCTAAAAAGGCTGAGCTCTGATGTGCAAAACTGCCTAAGGAGGTACTGTAAAAACGTCTTGGTTTAAACTAAACAAAAAACTAGACACTTGGAAGAAAACTACCAGAAGTCTATACCTGAATTCCCCATTATTCTATTTGCAAATCATGTTTCTAGAAAATCTGACAAGGAACTCCAATTATTTTAAAATTATCCTTATTGTAATGTCCACTATGATACCTTAAGAGATCTAAGATTTTTTCTTGTCTGAATAACCAGTGCAATCTGGAGATCACACAAGCATATGGGCAGCGAAGGACAAGCCACTGGAGGCATAGTAAAAGAGCAACATTGGACAGAGGAACAATAAAAAAAAGTAATGAGGGGTAAAGAAGAAACTTGACTGAGTCACTGAGGACAAAACTGTGTGAGAGGCAGGAAAATGCAAGCAAAGAAGAGAGAAGCAGAAAGGGAAAGTGAGAGGCAGGTGATTTAACAAAGATGATTGGAGTTTCAGAAAATACAGTTTTTGTTTGTGCAGAATTCAACCTGAAATCATCTTCTACTCATAAAATGAGAATGGACACTTACTTTAGGGATTGAAATTCAGAAGGAAGATAAAAAGAGTAAGCTACACAGAGAGAGAAGGTAGCTAGCCTGTAATTTCATGGCTGACAGAGTGCCTAGCACTCCAATCTGGAGAGCTTAGGGCAGGTACATGTGACAGTGAAGAATGCAAGCAACTGCAAATTTATATAACGTGTACAAAATATATTTTGTAGTACACAGAAGCCTTGGCAGTTCCTGTCCTCATATTAGTATTCATCTGCCTAAGCCTTTCTCAGAAGTTAACTTTTGGAATTACAGGAATTTGTAAACTGATGGCAAACATCTTAATTTAGGTGACCAGCATCATCTTCCTGAGAAAGTATATCCGTGCACTCCCAACTAATAGCTTTCTCCAGCCACGCACTGCAGATGAATTATGCTGCAATAGGAAGATTTAACCCCAAAGCCAGTTTAATCCTTTGTTTACATAAAATCTTAGAAATCATGCTCAGTTACTGGAAAGGCAGCAGAGGAAGTCCACATTAACACAGCCTTTTGCAAATGTTCTCTCAGATTAATTCAGTGCTGTTAAGTAAACAAAAAAAGCAAAAAGTATCAATGAAAAAGAGCTCCTTGTCTTTTAAAGCAAGAACAGTTTTCAGCAGAGTGGACAGACCAGATAGGAGGAGCTTCTGCTTTCAAGGTTTTACTAATCACAAACTTTTTTGTATCAGTCCACTTTCGCAGATTGGTATTGGTGATTGAAAGTCTGGTTTAGGAACTGCAAAAATGCTGTTACCCAGCTCCTGTGGTAAGTGATTTAATCTCTGAGCAATGCTAGACACACAACTGTTGGGAGATGCATTCATGTCTGTAGCACTCAGAAAATTGTTTGCATTGCTCAGACAACACCTGGATGGCTGAACCAAGGATCGGTGATTTAATACCATTAAAAGTAAGCAAGTAGCTACAGATACCAGCTTGATTTTAGGACAGGCTGCCTTCTTGCCAAATCATCACTGGAAAAAAAATTATCAACTCACATGATAAAATGAAACCAATTAACATTAGTTGGGAAACTGAGTCTTGTCCTGCAATAGATAAAGATTAAATATGCTTGAAAACTCTACTAACCTTAGTTCAGCCTTCTTGGAGTAACCACCTGGCCATGGGATTATGAAAAAAGACCCCAGCAGGTTGTTTGTTCTTTCTGTGCTAGTCATTTGAATCGTATAACTTAAAAGGTGATGATCTTGACTGAGAAACTCTCTACTCCTATGAAAGGCATAAAAGAAAATATTTTTCTTACAACTTAAGCAAAATTGCTTATAAAGAAAGATGCCTCTTAAAATAATTTGGTCAAGTGTTTTAGACCACAGATACTTTTGCAGGACTGATGACTTGCAACGACTATCCATGACACTTTTCCTTAAGAGAAATCATCATAAAATAGTTTAGCTTGGAAAGGACCTTTAAAGCTTGTCTAGTCCTATCCCCCTGCAACGAGCAAGGACATCTTCAATTAGATCAGGTTGCTCAGAGACCCATCCAACCTGCTCTTGAATGTTTCCAGGGATGGGCATCCACCACCTCTCTAGGCAACCTGTTACTGTGTTTCACCATCTCCATTATAAAAATCTTCTTCCTCATCTCTAAATTGATCCTCGTTCAGTTTAGAACTATTACCCCTTGTCCTATCATAACAGGCCCTGCTAAACCTACCTCCTAAATTCTCCGTGTTGATTAAGTTAAAGTTTTACAGTTAAATATCTCAATTGAAATCTTAGGATAGTAATTTGAGGAATTTTTATATATGCAGCCCACAAGAGTAGAAGCAAGCAATAATATGTCACTGCTACAAGGTTCTGAAATTATTCCTTTGGCTTTCCTGCCGGAGGCCTGGGCTGGACTGTGGAATGAGTTGACATCAATTTCAGACAAAAGTCTGGATGCGCACATGTTGGAGTCAAAGATCTTGGAGGTCTTTTCCAACATTAATAATTGAATGATTCTATGTTAACATGCTCTATTATGTGGATTTTAGAAGCCCAGAAACATTTTATAGCTTTTTGTCCCCAGCACAGTGAATGAGAATTAAATTCAGTATTTTTCTTCAATCAGATATTAAAAGAAAACTTACCTGCAGACCCCATGGAAAGAGCAAAATACCTCACAGGGTTAAATGTATGGAAACTCTGGGGACAACCTGTTCCTCTGATCCTTCTGCTGAAACTGGGTCACCTAGAAGAAAAAGAAAAAAAAAAAAAAAAGCAAGATTTTGATCATACAGAAAAGCTTTTCTGCACAGCTGGAGGCCACAGAACCTGTCTTGTTGCTCAAGATAAGGAGCAGGTCACTCACTTTTAAAGAAATGCACTCTTGTGATAGAAAATGGTGATTAACACCCCCGTAGGCATTTTTTAATGGCTGTCATTGCATGTTGTGAGGGGCTTAATCCATTAAAGCTTTGCAGGATACAAGGTAGACTCCAGGTCACCCCAGAACTCAGGCCTTCCTTTCTGTAAATTCATGCTGATGCCAAGCATGGGGTTAGTTTTCTTCATGGCCAGTATTGCACCCGACAAAGATGCAACAACAGCTGATCACCTTCAGCTGGCAATTTCTTGTCCATCATTTTTATATTGCCGAATTGGAACTGCTTTCCAGGTATTAGGGTGGGGTTTGTATATAGTATTAATGCTTCCTATAGAATAGAAACTGTGGCATACTGAGGTCACTACTGTCAGCTTGTTTGTGGATGTCTCATGGTTCGGACTCTGGAAAGCCCCACATTATTTCAAAGAAACTTTCTAAAAGGTTTTGTTATTTGTAATATAATCCTCCTGTCTCTACAGGAGTTATTGCCCACCAAGACTGCCCTATGATAGCTGCTGCCATGGAGATAGCAAGGAGACAGTTGGACTACTTTGCTCTGTGGGTTATCTCCAGCAAAGAATTTTAAAAATATCTCCTTTTACCTAGTGGGAGGAATCCTAACCACCTTTCCTATAAACTGTTTTAATGCCAGTAATCTTGAGTTCTATTAGTATTTAAAAATCAAGGCATTTCTTTTTGTCCTGAATTCAAATGCTCCTGCAGCCCAGGGGAAAGGTTCCTTCTCAGGCAGGTGGGAATGCTGTGTCTACCTCCTAATGTCCCACAGATTGAAAAGTAAAACTTGGTGTATAGACTTTTTCTGGCCATGTCAAGTATTTGCAGGTTTTTAGGTTAGCTGTGATTTCCATGGCTTAACTCATGTATGTGTGCACTGTATATGCCACAACTCTGTGTTTATACTCACCTTTCAGAATGTATGAGGAAAATAAAAAAATTAATAAAAATAATCTTTGTCTGTCTGGGTTGTCCTAGCGTGGTTTTGTGCATTGCTGCTAAGATTCTGCAGTTTCTTTGGGGCTGCCCCAATGGCTTAGGGAAGGGGGCTGCAGAAGACGGTACAAGGAACCTGACGAGAGATAGGCTCACTGGGCATCCGTGGCGCCTGCATTGAGAAAACAAAGCTTTTCTGCAAATAGCTTCAAACCATATGTAAGGTTAGTAATTGGGATGTTCAGTCCAGGAAAAAAATAGACATATCTGGGAGAAAGGCCTATGGAAAGGGACCAATGTGAAAGCCGGGGCTCTGGTGGTCCGCAGCACCCTCAGCTGTCAGCCGGCTGCTCTCTCGGGCCGAGCGCCGTGATTCGCTGAGCGGGTTTGGGGCTCCAACGCCGCAGAGCGCTCTGGCGGGGGCACAGGGCTTCTTCCCGGCCTCGGTCCCACAGAACGGCACCGGGAGCTGCGGGGCCGCGCCGGGAGAGCCGCGCCGGGACAGCCGCGCCGGGAGAGCCGCGCCGGGAGAGCCGCGCCGGGAGAGCCGCGCCGGGAGAGCCACTCCGGGAGAGCCACTCCGGCAGAGCCGCTCCGGCAGAGCCGCCCCGGGAGAGCCGCG